>JAESUZ010005156.1:0-118521 GCA_017311185.1 Proteles cristata cristata
GTCAGAGAGAGAGGGAGTCACAGACTGAAACAGGCTCCAGGCTCCGAGCTGGCAGTCAGCACAGAGCCCGACGCGGGGCTCGAACCCGCGAACCGCGAGATCATGACCCAAGCGAAAGTCGGACGCTTAACCGACTAAGCCACCCAGGCGCCCCATAAAGGTGGGTTATAAAGATCACAAGTGGAACAGATCCATTTTTGCTTATACTAGTCTCTAGCTATTTATCTAGAGGTCTAGAAAAAAAAAAATCTTTTTCTTCTTCTCACATAAAGCTCTCCCTTCAACATAGAAAGAGGTGTTCAGTACCCAGTACCTTGGATATGCTGCTTTTCCACCTAGACTTCCATAAAACTCTTGTCTGGTGTGTTTCAGCCATAGTCCGTCCCTCACACCTTCTTGCTTCATGATGTCTGAATTGCAGTTAGGGCTTCTGTAAGGAGGTGGCACCAACATACAGCTTCATTCAAATTTCTCTACAAAGAAATATTCAAACAGAAAAATACAGTACCTTTTCTCAAATTTCAGCTTATGAACCTTGTACAGAATGAGTCTACTTCTGTTCAAAAAAAGCCTGATAGGTCTACAAGAAAACATGAAAAACATAGGCAAGGGTGTAAATCAATGAAACACCAGGTGACGGTAGCATGCCTTGACAGCCAGCAAAATCGCCACCAACAAGAATCATGGCGAGACAGGCGACATAGAAGCTGGGGCATCAGAGCAGGGTCTGGGCATCTGTGATCTGTGTCATAGACAGGGGACGACAGACAGAGGGTGGAAAAGGACTGGAAGACCAGGAGAGGGGGTAATGGAGAGTAAACACCCTGTCCTCTAGGAGGGAACCTCCACAATCACGTCAACATACAATGATGAAAAGATAACTCAATGAACAAGATGATGATCTAGGTCAGTAGCAAATGGAACCGCTTTTAAATATATAATGAGTTTCCCAACAGAACTGGTATCATAGCAAACAAATCATTCCAAGATATTTGTTATTCTTTACCAAGCTTACGCCTTTTACTTAAAAAAAAAAAAAAAATGGAGATGAGTGCCACCAGGTAGCCAGATTCAAGATGTCAGTCCTGAAAGTCTCAGACCCGGGGTCTCAGAAAGTGGAAGAGTCAAGAGAGTTGGAGGATTGGATCTTGGCTCCATGGCACCACTAAGAGATTTATTGAATTTTTTAACCCACAGCTGGCGTCAATCCCTCTATATCCATCATTTTCTAGGTTATCCAAACTGAAATGAAGATAAAGCTGCACCTGTGAGTGTGTATGTGGGTGATAAAGCTAGAGGAGTATTAGAAATACAACAGCACATGCAGAGGTCTACTGTCAAATCAATTTTTTATCTACTTCATTTTCCAGGGAAACTGACACAATTAATGTTTTTCCAAGTAATTAATATTTGTACACATTACTGTTTATAGACCTGTTCAATGTACTTTGTTTTGATTTTTTAAAATTTAAATACAGTGTTATACTAATTTCATGTGTACAACATGGTGGCTTAACAGTTCCATACATGAACCAGTGCTTATTACAAGTGAACTCCTTAATCCCCATCACCTATTTCACCCTTCTGCCAAGTCCTCTCCCCTCTGGTAACCATCACTTTGTTCTTTGTAGTTTGGAATCTGTTTCTTGGTTTGTCTCTCTCTCCTTTTTGTTCTTCATTCATTTTCTTTGTCTCTTAAATGCCACATATGAGTGAAATCTTATGGTATTTGTATTTCTCTGTTTGACTTATGTTGCTTAGCATTATACTCTTTAGCTCCATTCATGTCATTGCACATGGCAAGATTTCATTCTTCTTTATGGCTGAGTAATATTCCATTATATATGTATTATATATAACATATAATTATATATGTAGTTATATATAATTGTCATATAATACCCATTATATTTTATATATTCCATTATTATATATATATATATATATATATATATATATATACATATATATATATATATATATATATCTTCTTTATCCATTCATCTATCAACAGACACTCAGGCTGCTTCCATAACTTAGCTATTGCAAATAAAGCTAAGGGTGCATGTATCCTGTGAATTAGTGTTTTTGTATTTTGGGGGGCAAATAGTAAATATCCAGTAGTACAACTGCGGGGTTGTTGGTAGTTCTATTTTTAACCTTTTAGGGAAATTCCATACTGTTTTCCACAGTGGCTGCACCAGTTTGTATTCCCAAACTATGCAAGTGTATTCTCTTTTCTCCACATTCTCGCCAAAACTTGTTTCTTGTGTGTTTTTTTTTAATTTTAGCAATTCCGATAGGTGTGATGTGGTATCTCATTGTAGTTTTGATTTGCATTTCCCTAATGGTAAGTGATTTCGAGCATCTTTTCATGTGTCTGATGACCATCTGTATGTCTTCATGTCTGTTCATATCTTCTGGCGATTTTTAATTAGATTATTTGGGTTTTGGGTGTTGAGTTCTATTAGTTCTTTACATATTTTGGATACCAACTGTTTATCGGACATGACATTTGTATATATCTTTTCCCATTCAGTAGGTTACATTTTAGTTTTCTTATTTTATTCATTGTGTATAAGTTTTTATTTTGATGTAGTCCCAATAGTTTATTTTTGCTTTTCTTTCCATTTCCACAGGAGACACATCAAGAAAAATGTTGTTATGGCCAAAGTTGGAGAAATTATTGCCCTTACTCTCTTCTAGGATTTTTATGCTTTCACGTTTCACATATAGGTCTTTAATCTTTTTTTAAAATTTATTGTTGTGTGTAGTGAAACAAAGAGGTCCAGTTTCATTCTTTCACAAGTTGCTGTCCAGTTTTCCCAACACAATTTGTTGGAGAGATATTCTTTTTCCCATTGCATGTTCTTTCCCACTTTGTTGAAAATTAATTGACCACATAATTGGGGGGCTATTTCTGGGTTTCCTATTTCTTTCCACTGATTTATATGTCTATTCTGTGCCAGTACCATACTGCTTTCATTACTACAATTTTGTAATATAAGTTGCAGTCTAGATTTATGATGCTTCCAGCTTTGCGTTGATTTTCAAAATTGGTTTGGTAATTTGGGATCTTTTGTGGTTCCATACAAATTTTAGGATCGTTTGTTCAAGTTTTATAAAAATTCTATTGGTATTTTGATAGGGGTTGCATTAAATCTGTAGATTGTATTGAATAATATGAACATCTTAACAACATTTGTTTTTCATATTCATGAACATGGAATGCTTTCCTATTTCTTTATGCCATTTTCAATTTCTTTCATAAATTTGATAGTTTTCAGAGTACAGGACTTTCTTTTTTTTTGTTAGGTTTATTTTCAGGTATTTTATTATTTTTCATGCAATTATAAATGGTATTGGTTTCTAAATTTCTGTTTCTGCTGCTTCATTTTTAGTGTATAAAAATGTAACAGATTTCTACATATTGATTTTGAATTCTGAGACATTATTGAAACCATTTATCAGTTCTAGTAGTTTTGATGGTGTCTTTAGTGTTTTCTATATATAGTATCATATCATCTGAAAATAGTGAAAGTTTTACTTCTTCCTTACCAATTTGTATACCTTTTATTCACTTTTCTTTTTTTATTGCTGTGGCTAAAATGTCCGGTACTATGTTGAATAAAAGCGGTGAAAATGGAGATCCTTCTCTTGTTCCTGACCTTAAGAGAAATACTCTGTTTTTTCCCATTGAGAATGATGCTTGCTATGAGTTTTTCATATACGGCCTTTGTTATGGTGAGGTATGTTCCCTCTGAACCTACTTTGTTGAGGGGTTTTATCATGGGTTGATCTGGAAGTTTGTCAAATGCTTTTTCTGCATCTATTTAAAAGATCATATGGGTTTTTATCCTTTCTATTATTGATGTGATGTATCACACTGATTGATTTGTGAATATTGAATCGCTCTTGCATACCAGGAATAAATTCCACTTGATTGTGGTGAATGATTTTTAAAAATGTATCATTGTATTAAGTTTGCTAGTATTTTGGTGAGAATTTTTGCATCTATATTCATTAAAGATACTGGCCTGTACTCTTTTTTTGTTTGTTGTCTTTATCTGGTTTCTGTATCAGGGTAATGCTGGTATTATACAATGAATTTGGAAGCTTTCCTTTCTCTTCTATTTTTTGGAATAGTGTGAAAAGAATAGGTATTAACTCTTCTTTAAATGGTTGGTAGAATTTTCCTGTGAAACTGTATGGTCCTGGACATTTTTGTTCATTGGGAGTTATTTTTTAAAATTATTATTGCTGGTTCAATATCCTTTTTTTTTTGGTTCAATATTCTTGCAGGTAATCATTATATTCAAATTTTCCATTTATTCCTGCTTCAGTTTAAGTAGGTTATTTGTTTCTAGGAATGTCCAATTTGTTGGCATATGGATTTTCATAAAATTTTCTGGCCTGCAAAGTTTCTGCTAAAAAAAAATCCCCTTATGGGATTTCCCCTCATGTAACTGTCATCTTTTGTCTTGTTTCTTTTTAAAATATTTGTTAATCACGGAGAGGGGGCAAGATGGTGGAGAAGTAAGGAGCACCGTACTTCCACTCATGCCCGTATATCACACGGAAAAGATCTGAAGCCACTGGAAATCTTACAAAAGCAGAAAGACTGGGAGAAAAAGGAGGCAGAATCCACTGAGAAAGCCTTCTAATGGCTACCTCAAGAAACAAGCCAGAGTACACAAGGTGGAGAGTCCCAAATATCACTACGAATAGGAAAATGAAATAACCAAGGTCCCAACAAGAGAGACCAAGAGATACCATTCAAAAAACACTCCCTGAAAGGATAGGCCCTGGACAGTCAAAGAGTCTTCTTGGAATTAGCAAGGCTCATAGATACAGAGAGCATAACAAGTCTTTAAAACCAAAAAGAGCTGGAGAGCTAACTAAAATGACGAAACAAAAGAGCTCTCCTCCAAAGAAACTCCAAGAAGAAATGAGAGCTAATGAACTGCTCAAAACAGATATCAGCAGCATAACTGAACAAGATTTTAGAATAATAATGGTAAAATTAATAGCTGGGCTTGAAAAAAGCATAGGGGACATCAAAGAAACTATGGCTACAGACAGAATGGAAAATAAAAATAGGCATGAAGAATTAAAAAATGCGATAAATGAGATACATAATAAATTAGAGGCCTCCAATGCACGGATTGAAGAGGCAGAAAGGAGAATAAGTGATTTAGAAGACACCATTATAGAAAAACAAGAAGCTGACAAAAAAAGAGACAAACTGATCCAGGAACAGGAAAGAAGAATTCGAGAGCTCAGCGATACGGTCAAACGCAACAATATCCATATCATAGGAATCCCAGAAGACGAAGAGAGAGGGAAAGGTGCTGAAGGAGTCCTGGAACAAATTATAGCAGAGAACTTCCCCGACCTGGGGAAGGAAGTAAATGTGGAAATACAAGAGGCTCAGAGGACTCCCCTCAGATGTAACTTGAATCAATCTTCTGCACGGCATATCATAGTAAAAATGGCAAAATACAAGGACAAAGAGAGAATTTTGAAAGCAGCTAGGGAGAAAAGGGCCCTCACATACAAAGGGAAACCCATCAGAGTGGTGACAGACCTATCTACTGAAACGTGGCAGGCCAGAAAGGAATGGCAGGAGATCTTCAATGTGATGAACAGTAAAAATATGCAGCCAAGAATCCTCTATCCAGCAAGCCTGTCATTCAAAATAGAAGGAGAGATAAAAACCTTTCCAAAAAACAGAAATTGAAAGAATTTGTCACCACTAAGTCAGCCCTACAAGAAATCCTGAGGGGGATGCTCTGAAGGAAAGGTTGCAAGGAACAAAGATTCCAGAGACACCACCACAAACATGAACCCTACAAAAGATACAAAGACTCTAAACCCACATATTTCAATAATAACACTGAATGTAAATGGGCTGAATGCTCCAATCAAAAGACATAGGGTAGTAGAATGGATTAAAAAACAAAATCCATCTATATGCTGTCTACAAGAAACTCATTTTAGACTGGAAGATACCTTCAGATTAAAAGTAAGGGGATGGAGAAATATATATCATGCTACTGGAAATCAAAAGAAAGCCAGAGTAGCGATACTTATATCAGACAAACTGAACTTTAAATTAAAGACAATCACAAGAGATGAAGAAGGACACTACATAATAATTACAGGGTCCATCCATTAGGAAGAACTAATCATAAATGTCTACGCACCGAATACGGGAGCACCTAAATATCTAAAACAATTAATCACAAACAGAAACAAGCCTATAGATAAGAATGTGCTAATAGCAGGGGACTTTAATACTCCGCTTACAGCAATGGATAGGTCAAACAGACAGAAAATCACTAAAGAAATAATGGACTTGAAAGACACATTGGACCAGATGGACCTGACGGATATATTTAGAACTTTACATCCTGAGGCCAGGGAATTTACTTTCTTCTCAAGTGTGCATGGCACATTCTCCAAGATAGATCACATACTGGGTCATAAAGCAGCCCTCAATAAATATAAAAGAATAGAGATCATACCATGCACACTGTCAGATCACAATGCTTTGAAACTTGAAATCAATTACAGGAAGAAGTCTGGAAATCCTCCAAAAACATGGAGGTTAAAGAACACCCTTCTAAAGAATGAATGGGCCAATCAGGCAATTAGAGATGAAATTAAAAAATATATGGAAACAAATGAAAATGAAAACACAGCAATTCAAAATCTATGGGATGCGGCAGAGGCAGTGCTAAGAGGAAAGTACATTGCTCTCCAGGCCTATTTCAAGAGATTAGAAAAAGCGCAAGTCCAAAATCTAACAGCTCACCTAAAGGAACTAGAGGCAGAGCAACAAGAATGCCCTAAACCCAGTAGAAGAAGAGAAATAGTAAAAATTAGAGCAGAAATAAACAACATCGAGACCAAAGAAACAATTGAACAGATCCATGAAACCAAGAGTTGGTTTTTTGAAAAAGTAAACAAAATTGACAAGCCTCTAGCCAGACTTCTCAAAAAGAAAAGAGAGAGCACCGAAATAGACAAAATTATGAATGAAAATGGACTTATTACAACCATCCCCTCAGAAATACAAGCAATTATGAGGGAATACTATGAAAAATTATATGGCAAGAAATTGGACAACTCAGAAGAAATGGACAAATTCCTAAACACACACTCACTACCAAAATTCACACGGGAAGAAATAGAAAACGTGAACAGACCCATAACGAGTGAAGAAATCGAATCAGTGATCAAAATTCTCCCAACAAATAAGAGCCCTGGACCTGATAGCTTCCCTGGGGAAATCTGCCAGACATTTAAAACAGAATTAATCCCAATTCTTCTCAAGCTATTCCAAAAAATAGAAATCGAAGGAAAACTCCCGGACTCATTTTATGAAGGCAGCATCACTCTGATTCCCAAGCCAGACAGAGATCCAGCAAAAAAAGAGAACTACAGGCCAATATCCTTGATGAATACGGATGCAAAAATCCTCAACAACATCCTTGCAAATCAAATCCAGCAGCACATTAAAAGAAACATTCACCAAGATCAAGTGGGATTCATTCCTCGGTTACAGGGCTGGTTCAACATTCACAATTCAATCAATATGATACATCACATCAACAAAAGAAAAGATAAAAACCATATGATCCTGTCGATGGATGCAGAAAAAGCTACTGACAAAATACAGCATCCTTTCTTAATAAAGACTGTAGAGAAAGTCGGGATAGAAGGAACCTACTTAAACATCATCAAAGCCATCTATGAGAAGTCTTCAGGTAACATCATCCTCAATGGGGAACAACTGAGAGCTTTCTCCCTGAGATCAGGCACACGACAGGGAAGTCCACTCTCACCACCGTTGTTTAACATAGTGCTGGAAGGCCAAGCATCAGCCATCAGACAACAAAAGGAAATAAAAGGCATCAGAATTGGCACAGAAGTCAAACTTTCACTCATCGCAG
Organism: Proteles cristata cristata; assembly: GCA_017311185.1. Taxonomy (NCBI): domain Eukaryota; kingdom Metazoa; phylum Chordata; class Mammalia; order Carnivora; family Hyaenidae; genus Proteles; species Proteles cristata. Next base: position 7,959 of record JAESUZ010005156.1, read on the forward strand.
ATGACATGATACTCTACATAGAAAACCCGAGAGAGTCCACCAAGAGCCTACTGGAATTGATCCAAGAATTCAGTCAAGTTGCAGGCTACAAAATCAACGTACCAAAATCTGTTGCATTTTTGTACACCAACAATGAAGCAACAGAATGAGAAATCAAGAAACTGATCCCATTCACAATTGCACAAAAAACCATGAGATACCTAGGAATAAACCTAACCAAAGATATAAGAGATCTGTATGATGAAAACTATAGAAAACTTATGAAGGAAATTGAAGAAGACACAAAGAAATGGAAAAACATTCCATGCTCATGGATAAGAAGAATAAATATAGTTAAGATGTCATTACTACCTAAGGCACTCTACACATTCAATGCAATTCCAATCAAAATTGCACCAGCATACTTCTCAAAACTAGAACAAACTATCCAAAAATTTGTATGGAACCACAAAAGACCCCGAATAGCCAAAGTAATCCTGAAAAATAAAACCAAAACGGGAGGTATCACCATCCCACACTTTAGCCTCTACTACAAAGCTGTCATCACCAAGACAGTATGGTATTGGCACAAAAACAGACACATAGACCAATGGAACAGAATTGAGAACTCAGAATTGGACCCAAAAGTATACAGCCAACTGATCTTTGACAAAGCAGGAAAGAATATCCAATGGAAAAAGACAGCCTTTTAAACAGATGGTGTTGGGAGAACTGGACAGCAACATGCAGAAGAATGAAACTAGATCATTTTCTCACATCATACACAAAAATAAACTCAAAATGGAAAAGGACCTGAACGTGAGATAGGAAACTAACAACACCCTAGAGGAGAAAGTAGGAAACAACCTCCTTGACCTCCACCGCAGCAACTTCTTACTTGACACATCCCCAAAAGGAAGGGAATCAAGAGCAAAAATAAACGATTGGGACCTCATCAAGATTAAAAGCTTCTGCACAGCAAAGGAAACAACCCAGAAAACTAATAGGCAACCAACGGAATGGGAAAAGATAGTTGCAAATGACATATCAGATAAAGGGTTAATATCCAGAATCTATAAGGAACTCACCAAACTACACGCCCGAAAAACAAACAACCCAGTGAGGAAATGGGCAGAAGATATGAACAGACACTTCTCCAAAGAGGACATCCAGATGGCCAACAGACACATGAAACGATGCTCAGCATCCCTCCTCATCAGGGAAATACAAATCAAAACCACACTGAGATACCACCTCACGCCAGTCAGAGTGGCTAAAATGAGCAAATCTGAGAACTCTAGATGCTGGTGAGGATGTGGAGAAACGGGCACCCTCCTACACTGTTGGTGGGAATGTAAACTGGTACAGCCCCTCTGGAAAACAGTGTGGAGGTTCCTCAAAAAATTAACAGTAGAACTCCTCTATGACGCAGCAATAGCACTGCTAGGAATTTACCAGGGATACAGGAATACTGATGCATGTACCCCAATGTTCATAGCAGCACTCTCAACAATAGCCAAAACATGGAAAGAGCCTAAGTGTCCATCCACGGACGAATGGATCAAGAAGATCTGGTTTATCTATACCATGGAATACTACATGGCAATGAGAAAGGATGAAATCTGGCCATGTGTAGCAACATGGATGGATCTTGAGGGTGTTATGTTGAGCGAAATAAATCAAGCAGAGAAAGACAAATACCATATGTCTGCACGTATAGGAGGATTAGGAGGAACTTAACGGAGGACCATGGGGGAGAAGAAAGGGAGATACAGTAGGGGAGAGGGTGAGAGGCAAACCATGAGAGACTCTTGAATGCTGAGAACAAACTGAGGACTAATGAGTGTGCGGTAGCAGGGGGGAGATGGGCATGGAGGAGGGCACTTGTGTGGATGAATACTGGGTGTTATATATAAACCAACTTGACAATAAACTATTTGTAAGAAAAAAAAGAAAGTGTTCTTTGAATGGTATCTCTTGGTCTCTATTGTTGAGACCTTGGTTATTTTATTTTCCTACTCGTAGTGGTATTTGGGACTCTCCACCATTTTTACTTTGGCTTCTTTCTTGAGGTAGCCCTAGGAGAAGAAAATAGACAGACAAACACAGAAGGAACAAAGGCACACAAACACACAGACAAATCCAACAAACAAGCAAACCGAAAGGGAAAACAAAAAAGAAAATAAGAAAAGAGGAATGAGAGAAGGTGAATAATAAGAACAAAAATACAGAAAAAGAAAAAAAAAAAGAGAAGGATAAAACAGGAAACCCAATAGAGAAAGAACAGTCTAAAGCATGTAACCAGATTTCCCAGTTACAAATAAATAGCCATGTGTATGCAGTGCTGGTGGAAGAGCATAGAGAAAGAGGGAAATGACAGGGCGGGGATGAAGCGAAATTGTAAATGAAATGAGCAGGTACAAGGAATAAGAGGCTTTTTTCAAAGAGCGAAAGAGTGGAATATGGTTGGAAAAGAGGCAAAAGACATGACGATGATGCTATCCAGAGAAACTATATAGTCTGATTACTCCAGATTGAAAGAGATGAAAAGATAGGTAGGTGTAGAGTTTACATCTAGAGAATGTATTAAATGTGACTGTTTTAGCAATCAGTGACCATAATTAATCAGGGAAGTGCATCCATGTTGATCTTACCATGGTTCAGTAAAAAAAAAAAAAAAAAAAGAAAGGTAGAAATGAAGAAGGGGGCAGCTCTCTAGTAGGGATGGGCGTGGTTTGGTCCAGTGCATCCCGTGGGCGTCCTGCCTTGGCATTTGTGGGGAGAAGAGTTGGTGGCGCCCCAGTCCCTTCTTGAACCAAGCATTGCAACTTACTCTTTTGGGTGTGTAATCTCCCTGTGTCGGGGGCGTAGCCAAGGTGGGCCATGCTCTATATCCCAAGCCTGGCCTCATTTCCAGATCTCAGTCCTGGAGCCCTATTGAAATTGCTGGATATATAAACTCACAGGTGAGCCCCTCAGAGCCCTGCTAAGCCTCTTGCCTTCCCCCTGGGGATCGAGCGAGTGAGAAGCTGCTCCTCCCATCCCCTCCAGGTAGGGCTGGCATGCCAGGAGCAGTTTCACCTGGGGTCGCCTGGGATGAGTGCATCCCGCCTAGGACCAGCTGGACAGCAGGAAACCGGGTCCCTCTGTGTCCCGTCACCCCAAATATAAAATCGTGGTCAAATCCCTCAGAACATCGCCTTCCCCCTGGGGATCCAGCGGAGCCAGAAGCACAAAGGCTCAGCTGCCAAGCATCCCCTCCATGTCGAGCTGGGGAGCGGGGAGTAGTTTCCCAGAGGGTCGCCTGGGACGAGTGCGTCCCACCTAGGAGAGCAGGAAACCGGATCCCTCTGTGTCCTGAGCGGAAGATTTTCTCTTCTCCAGAGACAGGGACATTATCTTGAGCAGTTTTGGCCACTCTTTTTTCGCCCCCTAGACTCACTGTGGCTCCCCGAAGAGGGGGATCCCACTCTCCCTCTGTGTCTCTGGTCCTGACCCAATTTTATCTTCCCCAGTTCGCACTCACGCTATAAGGTTTTCTCAGCGGACTCTGTCTCTTTTTCTTCCCAAACTCCTGGATTCTCTAAAGGTTCTATGGCTTCAGGCCTTCTCCGTGTGAGATATGGGGGTGAGTGAAATGTACGGAGCTCCCTACTTCACCATTTTGCCTCCCCTTCGAGTTGCATTCCATTTTGAACAATGCCCATTACCTTGATGTCCGCAATACCATATCATAGATTCACATGTATGTGGCCAAAGGAACAACTCTATGTTTTCTTTAAGTGTATTTATTTTATTTATTTTGAGAGAGAGAGAGAGAGACAGAGACAGAGACAGAGACAGAGAGGCAGAGCGAGAGGGAGATTCCCAAGCAGGCCAAAACCAAAAAACGGTTACTGGTTACTTAACCAACTGAGCCACCCAGGTGCCCCAACAACTCCATGTTTTCTAAAAGGCCTAGAGAACAAGGACACTTGGGTGGCTCATTTGGTTAAGAATCCAACTTTGGCTCAGGTCATGATATCAGGGTCCAATCAGTTTGAGCCCCCTGTCAGCCTCTGTGCTGACAGCTCAGAGCCTGGAACCTGCTTCGGATCCTGTGTTCTCTCTCTGTCTTTCTCTCTCTCTCTCAAAAATAAATAAACATTTAAAAATAAAATAAAATAAAAATAAAATAAAATGCCCAGGGAACTTATAGTGGGTACCTCTCCTCTTTCCATTTGTGTTGGTCATTTTGGCGAATAGTTGGAAGATGGCAGTTCCCAAAGTGACATTTTAAAATCATTGAGTAAAAACAAGAATTTTCAAATTGTTTTTATTAATGGGGCACCTGGGTGGCTTAGTCGGTTAAGCTTCCGACTTTCGCTTAGGTCATGATCTCGCGGTTGTGGGTTCGAGCCCCGCGTCGGGCTCTGTGCTGACTGCCAGCTCAGAGCCTGGAGCCTCTTTCGGTCTGTGACTCCCTCTCTCTCTGACCCTCCCCTGCTCACGCTGTCTCTGTCTCTCTCCTAGAAATAAATAAAATTTAAAAAAAAAAAAAACAAAAAAACAAAACAACAAATTGTTTTTATTAAATATTCAAAAGAAAGTAGTTAGAATTCATTCCTCAGAGCATATTATATAGGATATGTCAAATGAAAAAATAAATACATTATTTAAAGTAATGTATTCATTAAGATCCCAGTATTTAATTTAAAGGGGCGCCTGGATGGCTCTGTTGGTTGAGTGTCGGACTTAAGCTCAGGTCATGATCCCTTGGTTAATAGAGTTTGACTCCCAAATCCAGCTGGCCCCTTGCTGTCAGTGTAGAACCTACTTCTGATCCTCTGTCTCCTTCTCTCTCTGCCCCTCCCCTACTCGTGCTCAAAAGTAAACATATTTTTTTAAAAGATGCCAATATTTAATTTTAAAAAAGTAAACAAAACCTCTACTGTGCCTATATATATAAAACATTTGGGAAGAAGTTCACAATTGCAGTTTGAGATGGTTCATTTAATACATGAAGTTTGTCTGATCAGTAATGTCGTGTGTAAATGACTACTGAAGAGGAGACCCACTCAAATTCAATGCATTGTTCCTATCATAATTGAAAATATATCAAAGACCACACATTACATTCAAGAGATGTTTGCATTTCTTGGTGGCAAAAGCTGTCCAAGGAACTAATATTTAGTTCTCAACTTACATTTTAAAGATGAAGAATTGTTTTTTCAGTATCTAGGGCCTGCACCTAATTCACCCATTCCTTTATTCATTAAGTAAAGGAATATTCAGTTGACTAAGTGTTCAGGTTTTTACACTGTAAAATTTTAGACAGTAAATGAGGGTGTTATGGCAAGTATTAATCAATAGTGCTCCTTGATGCTGAAATCATATTTCTGCCTTAATCAAAGAACGTAAACAATGCCAGCTTCAGGGGAAAGAAGAGATGTCTTAATTAGTTACTTTTTGTCCTAATCACAAATGTCTAGGGAGGTATAACTTAATAAAAAGTCTTCAGACATTTACTGATCAGTTGTTTCTGTCTGTTAAAATAAAGGTAACACATAATGCTTTTATTATTCTTTGCTTCTGACAAGATTTGATGTGGTCACTTTTGTAGAACGTCTGACATTTGAATGTGGAAAGATTCTTTGGGCTGCCTAATGTATGCAACAACCATCTAGGAACTTCACTTTCCTTGACCAATTCCTTCAGAGAACAAAGCAGCTTTTCTCTTCCCAGTATATACTTATAGAGTTTGTGTCAATCAGGTTTTTTGAGTTTTGGCTGTTTAGTGAATGTACATATTCCTGTTAGCCTCCCAACACCTTGGAAGTTTACCCCCTTTAATCACCTTGATGGGGGAAGCTTCTGGCTTGCTTAAATATTTGATTTCCTTTGAGGATTACTGTAGGCTTTAGCTCCGATTTATACCTTTCTATTTACGACATTTTTGTAATTTCTAGAATAATATGGGTGTTTGAAATTTGACTATGTATCCTGTTCCAATAATTCACCATTGGAGAACTAATACTTAATTGATGTTTTTCATGGGCATATGCTCATCTGTTTGTATTACAAGTGCTTCCTTATCAGACCTTCTTTGTTTGGCTCTCAGAGTAGCAAAGATTGATAACATTGATAATGAATGTTAGTAAGAATATGAAGAAATAGGCATTCACACACACAAAAGAAAAGAAAGAAATAGGGGCGCCTGGGGGGCTCAGTCGGTTAGGCGTCCGACTTCGGCTCAGGTCATAATCACGCGGTTCATGGGTTTGAGCCCTGCGTCGGGCTCTGTGCTGACAGCTCAGAGCCTGGAGCCTGCTTTGGATTCTGTCTCCCTCCCCCTGCTCGTACTGTCTCTCTCTCTCTCATATATAAATATGCACTAATTAAAAAAAAAAAAGAAATAGACATCCAGTCTTCATGAGTTGAGGGGATATATTTTAGAAGTCGGTTAGCCAGTATACATTAAAATTTGTAAATATCCATGAAAAGAAAAGCAGCCCCTGACATATAGAAGCTGCCCTGGCACTCACAGCCAGGACTAGATGTTCTCTTGTTGAATATAAACAATTCACAGAACATTAATACCAGATAAGGCCATTCTATGGCTGTGATGAACAAGACCATTCTCTAACATGTATGACCACATACAGACATTGTCCAAATCACAAAAATAATCTACTATTCCCCTATTCTGGCTAATATGAATGTCTTCTTTTTTACCTATCACAGCTTTAGTCCAGGCATAGTCCTCCGCATTTGTAGAATAAGATTTATTTAGATACCAAATCATAGAATTACTCATGCTTCCTGACAGCTTTCAATCTACAGCAAAGCCTCACTTCTTTAAATCCTCTCCTGAATCACCTAACAAGTCCTAATCCTATAATAAGTCATTTCTCAAACCCTCTTTTTAAAGTACCCCACGATTCCCCATGGTATGTGTTCTCTCTCTCTCTGCAACCAAATTTCTTCAAATACTGGCATGTTCTTGGTGGTTTTAGCTGGAGGGCATTGTCACTCATGATCTTTGACAAAGAAGTTCCACTTCAAGGAATCTATCATACTGAAATATCCAAACAGGCATGAAGATAGAAACAAGGATACATCAACTTTCACAGAAAAAAAAAAAAAAGAATATGCTAAAGAATAAGAATATGAAAGAATATAGTAAAAAGTATGTTACATGAAAATTACAATACACTGCTGAAAGAAATTAAAGGAGGCCTAAATAAGTAAAGAGATATATTTTTTCCATGGGTCGGAAGATTCAGTATTGTTGTGGTGCCTGGGTTGCTCAGACAGTTAAGCATCTGGCTCTTGATTTCAGCTCTGGTCATGATCTCATAGTTTGTGAGATAGAGCCTGCTTTAGGCTCTGTGCTGACAGCATGGAGCCTGCTTGGGATTCTCTCTCTCCCTCTCTCTCTGCCCCTCCCCCACTCATGCTTGTGCATGTACACACACACTCTCTCTCTCAAAATAAATCAACATTAAAAAAGTATCTGACTTTCTAAAAAAGATTCAATATTGTTAAGATGTTAGTTCTCCTTAATCTATTGATTTAAAAATATCTCAATCAAAATCCCAGCTGTAGTTTTTGTAGAAATGGATAAGCTGATTCTACAGTTTATACGTAAAAGCAAAAATAAAAAAAAAATAGCCAAAATAACTGAAAAATAATAAAGTTTAAGGATTCACACTGCCTGATTTCAAGACATTATAAAGCTACAGTAATCAAGACGGTATGGCACTGTAATGAAGATATACAAGTAGATCAACGAGACAGAATAGAGTCCAGAAACAGATCCATACATACAAGGACAATTGACTTTTTGACAAAGAAGCAAAGACAACTCAAAAGAGAAAGAAGTCTTTTAGTCAAGTGATGTTGCAACAATTGGGTTTTAACTATGCCAAAATAAAGAATTTTAACCTATAACTTGTACCATACACAAAAATCTCAAAATGGATCAGACCTAAATGTGAATCCTAAAACTGTGAAACTTTTAGAATATAGGATAAAATCTTTGTGATCTTGGTTAGGCAATGGTTTCCCCTATGTAACAGCAAAATACAACTGGGGTAAAAACAAAACAAAACAAAACTGTTCTTTACCAATATTTAAGACTTCTATTCCTCAAAAGACACTTTAAAAAAATAATTATTTTGAGAGGAAACTCAAGTGGGGAAGGGGCAGAGAGGCAGGGAGAGAGAGAATCCCAAGCAGGTTCCGCCCCATCAGTGCAGAGCCTGATGTGGGGCTCAAACTCATGAATCAGGAGATCATGACCTGAGCTGAAGTAGGACCCCTTAAAAGACTGAGCCCCCCAGGCTCAATGTCAAAAGACATTTTTAACAGTGAAAAAACAACCTATAGGCTGGGAAAAACTATTTGTGTAACATATATTTGTTAATAAGCTTGTTTTCATTATATATAAAAACAACTCTTACAAATCAACACCAATTAAAATGAACCACCTAATTAAAAAAAAAAGCAAAATATTTACATAAACTTCAACCTATACATACAGATGACAAACATGCATATGAAAAGATGTTCCATGTCACTGTCAATAGAGAAATGCAAATTAAAGCTACAAATAAGAAAGAAAACATAGGCAGTAAAGTCTTAGGTATCAGTTTGAGCATTATTTTTTTGGATATTTCTCCTTATTTTTGCAAGGAAAGCAAAAATAAACTAATGGGACTATATCAAACAAAAGCTTTTGCACAGCAAAGGAGACCATCAACAAAATGAAAAGGCAAGCTACTGAATGGAAAAAGAAGTTTGCAAATGATATAACTGATAAGGGGTTAATATCCCAAATATATAAAGAACTCATAAAACTTGGGGCACCTGGGTGGCTCAGTCTGCTGAACATCCAACTTTGGCTCAAGTCATGATCTCACAGTTTGTGGGTTCGAGCCCCGCATTGGGCTCTGTGCTGACAGCTCAGAGCCTGGAACCTGCTTTAGATTGTTTCCCTTTCTCTCCGCCCCTCCCCTGCTTGCTCTCTCTCTCTCTCTCTCAAAAATAAATAAACATTAAAAAATTTTAAAAAAGAACTCATAAAACTCAACATTTAAAAAACCAAAAACACAATCCAGTTGAAAAATAGAGGACCTGAATTGACATTTCTCCAAAGAAGACATACAGATCACCAACATGAAAAGTTGTTCAACAGTACTGATCATTGGGGAAATGCAAATCAAAACCACAGTATCAGCTCACGCCTGTCAGAGTAACTAGTATCAAAAAGAAGGAATAAAATGTTGGTGAGGATATGGAGAAAAAGAAACCCTCTTGCACTGCTGATGGGAATGCAAAATAGTGCAGCCACTATGGAAAACAGTATGGACTTTCTCCAAAAATTGAAAATAGAACTATCATACAATCCAGCAATCCCACTTCTGGGTATTTATTTGAGGAAAATGACAACACTAATTCAAAAAGATATATGCGTGTCTATGTTCACTGCAGCATTATTTGCAATAATCATGATATGAAAGTAACCTAAGTGTCCATCAAGAGACAAATAAAGATGTGGTATATATACAATGGAATATTACTGTCATACAAAAGAATGAAATCTTTCCAATCATGACAATATGGATGGACCTAGAGAGTATTTTGTTAAGTGAAATAAGACAGAGAAAGTCAAGTACTGTATGATTTCACTTATATGTGGAACCTAAAACACAAACAAACAAAACAGAAACAGACTAATAGATGCAGAGAATAATCTGGTGGTTGTCAGATGAGAGGGGGATGGAAGGTAATGGGCAAAATAGGGGAAGGGGATTAAAAGGTACAAACTTCCAGTTATAAGACACAAGGATATAATGCATATCATGCACAGCATAGAGAATATAGCTAATAAAATGTAACAACTTTATATGGTGACAGATGGTAACTGGATTTATCATGGTAATCATTTTGTAACATATATAAATGTTGAATCACTATATCATATGTCTAAAAGTAATATAACATACTATGCCAGCTATGCTTAAATTAAAAAAAAAAAAACCTACGACGGACACCTGGGTGGCTCAGTTCATTAAGCATCTGACTCTTGATTTTGGCTCAGGTTATGATCTCACAGTTTCATCACTTTGAGCACCATGTCAGGCTCTGTGCTGACCCTGCGGAGCCTGGTTGGGAATCAATCTCCTCTCTCTCTCTCTCTCTCCCCTGCTTGTGCTCTTTCTCTCTCAAAATAAATAAATTAAAAAAAAATTAAAAACACTACAGTGAGATATTAGTAAAATTAAAAAGACCAATCATACCAAGTGTTAAAAAGTATGTGGAACAATCAGAACTCTCACGCAATGCTGCAGGAATGTAAGAAAAAAATTGGAAAATGTAAAAGTTAAATGTATACCTACCATATGATCTAGCCATTTCACTCCTAGGCATTTATTTACCCAAGAGAAAAGCAAAATACATGTCCATAGAAAAAGTTGTATGCAAACGTTCATAGAAGCTTTACTTTAATAGCCCAATCTGAAAACCACTCAAATCTCCATCGACACGTAAATGGATAAACTGTAATATAGCCATATAGTAGACTACTTGGCAATAAAAAAACAATGAACTGCTGATACACATAGTAACATACATGGGTCTCAAATAATTATGCTGAAAGAAGCCACACACCACTGCTCCCCCAAAAAACATGCTGTATGGTTCCATTTATATAAAGTTACAGCAAATGTAAACAGTTCTGTACTGTCAAAAGAAGGATCAGTGGTTGCCTGGGGGCAGGGAGACACAGTGAAAGGTGGGAGTGACTAAAAGGGGCATGAAGAAACTCTGGGGAGGGGTGATGGATATGGATGGATGGATATCCTGACTCTGGTGATAGTTTCACATGTGTATACGTATATCAAAATGTATTAAATTATATATTTTAAATATGTATGGATTAATGTAAGTCAATTGTACCTCAATAAAGCTATAAATAAAAAGCTTGTGGTAGATCTTCATAATACTAAATTGAAAAGATAATTATAAAGACAATGAGGCAAGTTGCAGATTACTATACTCTTACTTTTGCAAAAAAAAAATGTGTGCATATTATTAAGAGAATATGCAAGGGGGCACCTGGGTGGCTCAGTCAGTTAAGCGTCCAACTCTTGATTTCAGCACAGATCATGATTTCTTGGTTTTGTGCATTCAAGCCCCACTTCGGGCTCTAAGTGCTGACCATGCAGAGCCTGCTAGGGATTCTCCCTCCTTCCCTCTTTCTCTATGGCCCTCCTCTGTTCACACTCTGTCTCTCTCAAAAATAAATAAATAAACTTTAGGAAAAAAGGGATTATGTGATGAAATATTAGGGCACTATGCACTAAATGTTAACACAGAAGAACTATTAAGTGATTCAAAAATGTTATAGATATATGTTTATTGATACGGAAAGATGCTCACAATATAGTGAAAGAAAAAGTGACAGCTTTTACAGTATGATCTTGTTTTAGTTTAACTATTTAAAAATCTGAAAGCATATAATCTAATATTATCACATACTGAGACATTTTCTTCAGCTTACATCAGCGGTTGTTAAATGCCTACCATAAGTTATCTGATACAGGTAGAATAAGGGAAAAACAGTAATTCCTCTTATGGTAAATAGCCTACATCAACTCCTGCCTTATTTACATGTAGAGTGCACATTCAGCAATAAATGTATATGTGTACGGATATATGTAAGTATCCGTTAGTAATTTTTTTGTATGTATATGCCTTATTTCTGCAAACTAGATTACTAATTCAGTGATGTTTTCTTTATTGCCATTTGAAGCCGCAAACAGATCTAAGCAAACAGAAATGAACAAGTTAGCATACTTATGATAATGAACTGGTTCACTATCCTAAGTAAAATGTTAAAAAGTTCCCTATCTACACAAGATAAAAATCAACAGATATTTTTAGCTTATAATATAATATTCATTTGATATCTCAAAAATAGTCTAGCTCAAAACTAGAGACTGTCACAGGTAATTTCATGTTAAAGATGTAATTTATAATGTATGTACTGTAATAATAAAAACATTATGCAAGGGTCTATAGGGACAGCCTTTTAGAGTCTGAGATTGTTCAAAATGTTCACTTTTATTTCTGGCTCATTTTACATTGTTTCAATAATTACTTTAACTTCACGGAAAATGGCCATCAGTGTATTATAGCTCATGTGATCGACAACTACAATCGAGCCCTTTCTGATATGCTCCTTTATGTTAATAAATATGGCCACAGCACTAACAAGATTGGCTTTTGCCTCTTTCTGGTTAAAGATGAGTTTTAATGCTGCTAATGTTTTTGTATTGATCATGTCTCTGGCTGCAGTTGGGTTTTCAGACATATTCAAAAGTACTTTTAAAACAAGATTTCTGGTTTTACGATTTCCCAGGGATAGCAAATGGAAAAGTTCTGAAAAGTAATTGGCAACAATGTGGTGATGATCAGAATCAGTAGTCAGTTGCCCTAGTATCTTTAATCCAGATTGCTGTCCGGGTGAATTCAAGGGAAAAGACATGGTTTCTTTACACATATGCTTAACGTGTAATTCAACCTTGTGTTGTCTCTCACCTCCAGAAGGAGGATTCAGAGTAATTACAGCCTTTTTTCTTATTTCAGAGGAAGGAAAACTGAGCAAACTTTCAATAAGAGTCACTACACCCACCTCATTAATAAACTCCTGGGCAAAGGGATGAACATTAATGATCCCCATTGCAATTTGAGCTATTTTATGAATGAGAGGATCAGTAGTTGACTTAAGTAAGGAAATGAGTTTTTCAAATTCCTCAGAATCCATATAGCATTCCATTTTGCAAGGGCAAGCAAATGGCTTAATCCCATTCGCTTCCCTGATCCTAATTTGGCGTCTAATCTCCTCTATGGTCTGGATGCAAGGGTCAGAACCAAACGGATACTCAGGGACAGGCTGTGAGCATGAAGTAGTGCTCCTAGAAGGGCATGTTGTTGCCACAGGTAAAGAATGGGTATTTTCCTCAGCTGAGGCCAGGACAATATATGAAGGAGGCTTTGTCTCAAATGGGACTTGGGATCTAAATCCTAACACTGCTGGAGTTACAGCAGGGGCTTTGGGCCAGATAGTTACTTCAGACCAGTCCTTGGGCCTATTTTTCTCATTAATTTCATCCACAGGCTGGGGCCTAACTATCCTGCTCACAGGTCTAGGATTAGGGTCAAAGCTAGTTTCATCTCCATCCCAAAACCAGTTCCCAATAACATTTTCTTCCTCTTCCTCCTCAGCCCCTGGCCTAGCTTTGCAACTGGCCCCAGCGACAGGTTCCAACTTTTCAGCACAGGACAGAGGATCAATACCAGCTTTACTGTCATCCTTAGCACTGGAATGATTATTGGCCTCTTCTCCACTCCAAAACCAGGAACCAACATTGGCCTCTTCCCCAGACCAAAACCAGGTATCAATACCAGCCTTATCTTTACATGTGGACCCGGATTTAGTATTACTCTCAGCCACAGAACAAATCCAAGATACTCTAGAGGCCTCATCTTCAGCTTTGGGACTAAAACCTGCCAGGGCTCTTTCCTTTATCTCATGAACACTCCTGTTCTTAGACCTTGCTTTCATCGTTGCTGTTGTATCAGCTTGAGATCCTGCCTTGGCTATTGCTTTCTCCTGGGTCTTAGCTACAGGTCTGACTATGACAGTAGTCTCCCTCTTTGCTTTGGTTTGCACACCATCCCTTTTTTGAGCTTTGCCTTTGTTTCTATTCTCATTCTTAGCCCCAGTCATGGTTAAAGACCAGTTACATAGACAGTAGTGCTATACAGTCTTGGCCTTGGTTCTGAATGTGTCCCAGGTCAAAGTCTTAACACTCTTCCACTGGGTCAGACATAAACTTTGTAGCAAGAGTAAGTCATGGGCTCAGAAGTCATATAGTCCTCTTTCCAAACACAGAGCCTGTCAACAATACAGCAAGAAGACAGAGGCAATCACCCTGAGGGAAAATGATAGTTCCTGAGGGCAGACCTGTTGAAGGTGATGATCTGCCACTCCAAGGCCACTACAGCCACCACTGGAGATGGACCTGAGGTGGAAGAAGAAAACAAGCTTTAAGTCTCTTCCAATTGTGTTTCTCTATGCAGACAGCCACACGTGACATGATAGACTAGAGATGGATTGTGTGGTAGCAATAGAATAGTAGAAAACTCTATTCCCTCATTTTATTCCTTCCACACTCCCACTAATGCCCAACAGTATCCTACCCAGGCACTAATGCCCTCTTTTTTCTATATCACATAGGAGCAGGGATGATGGAAAAGACTTGAGAGAGGCTAAGAAACATCCAGGCCCTTTGGTATACACCACTATACTCTACAGGTCTATCCAGGTAGGTTTCACACTAACCTGTACTGATCTGGTGCGATTTTCTCCGCCTTCCTTGCTTCTAGGATCAAAAAGCCCTACAGCCAATTCACAGGCAGACCTTTGGACAAAAATACAGGAGAAATGGGATTTTGAGCATTTGGTAGACAGGCATTTACTCTAGATTCTAAACTGAGTATCTGTCTTTCCAAATCTAGAACTTTGGTTATATAACATTTCTGCTCCCTTTGGTCCTCCTCATGGCTTCCCACCCCATTTCCTGGGTATCAATCAATTACCCTGTAGGCATAATCCTGGCTTAATTTATCCTCATTTCCTACACACAAATATGAGGGTATCTGTAAAGTTGAAAGACAATGGCTCCAAGATATGTTTTAGTCTCACCTATTTGCCAATAGCCTATTTAAATCCCCAATCAATAGGCATGCTCATGCTCACAGTCACCTTGAAACCAAATGAATAGTTTTCTTCTTTTTTCTTAATTCAAAGTGAACAACTATCTACATATTTCTACAGGAACCTATAAAGGAACAAACTTAAGAATAGATAAAAAGGCAAAAGAGAGGGGCGCCTGGGTGGCTTAGTCGGTTAAGTGTCCGACTTTCACTTAGGTCATGATCTCGCGGTTCGTGGGTTCGAGCCCCGCGTCGGGCTCTGTGTTGACAGCTAGCTCAGAGCCTGAAGCCTATTTCAGAGTCTGTGTCTCCCTCTCTCTCTGACCCTCCCCTGCTCACGCTGTCTCTCTCTCTCCTAGAAATAAATAAAAAATATTAAAAAAAAAAAAGGCAAAAGAGAGAAAACAGAAGAGATTGAACTAGCCCAATACCCATCACAAGCATTGTAACATAGACTTTTGTTTATTTAAGGCCATCTTAAATGTCTCCCACCTGTCTGCTCTTACCAAATGATTCCACATCAATTCCCCCAAGACTTGCAGCTTGTCTAATTATACTTCCAATTTTTGAATTAGGTCATTCTCCCAACAGAGACTACACCTCTTCTCCTAAACAAAATATGAAATGCAATAGTAGATGGTGGGCAACTGTATTTAGAAAGCAGTCCGTGAAGATAACAAGGACTATTATTTCAATACCATCTTTGCATGCCTCTACCCTTCCCATTTCTCCATGCAAACATATATCCTACCTCATTAACACCTAAGCCAACCAGCCCACACAGACGGGGTCCTCAGGAACTTCTATATTTCTCACCAGACAACAGTTCCTTAGCTGGAGAAGAGTCACACGTTGAAAAAAAAAAAAAAAGAGCATTCAGCAAAACACCAAGAGAATATGTTGACAATTGTAGGAAAATATCAGGTTAATAAGACAGATAACCAGAATTCAGGTCCTGACACTACCTTTTGAAGAATCAGGAAATAAGTAAATGAATGTAATAGGCTCTAAACTGACCCTTCAGAAAACACTCCCCTTTATTCTGGCCCACCATTCCCACACCTCAACACGCCAGGATGTTGAGAAAAATGATCCTGAAGGAGAAAGGTGGATTAATACCACACTATTTTTTTATACCACGCTATTTCTTTACAAGGACCCTTGTGAAAGGTGATCTACTCCTTATTCTGTCATTTCCTTCTATTTAATTGGGTGCAAGATATAAACATGGAAGGCAATAAAACTGCTGTATTAAGAGGTGGAGAAAACACTTCATTTTGATGTTTTCAAATATACCCACTCAACTGTCTTCTTGCTAAATGTGCCAGACCTATCTTGTAGAGATTTTGGCATCAACCAAGCGCCTGTGAGAGAGGACAGCACCCAACAGGCCCCTTTACAGAATCAAGGCCCTGGGTAGCAGAAGCCACCGGCCCACCCCACCCGCCAGTTGAGCACAGCTCTCCGACACCACCCCCAACCCCACACTCGCCCCAGCAGCCTCCCCCGGCACCACCCACCCCAACTCCCGCTCCGCCATTTCTTTCACAGCAGTCTCCCCCAACAGCTCTCTCCCAGCACAGCACCGTCGAGGGAGGGTCGTGGGAGCCTGGAAAGCTGGCTGCGGAGTGGCTGCCGCAGTTCGCCTCCAGTGGATATGAGGAAGCCTCTCCTGCCAGCCCCTGTGCCGTGGGCCGGGCCCCCGCCAGTCACTGCCTCTTCTCGCCAGGGGTCCCACGACGCTGCGCACCTCCGTCACGGACGGGGTCGCCTCCTCCTTGCCAGGCTGCCAGAGGCTGGGGTTCGGACAGGCTGTAAGCCGGGTGACATTGGGGGTCCCCCCACCCCACCCCACTTACCTTCACCGGCTCAAGGTGCAGGTCGTTGACCCTCCCCCCCGACCCCCCGCCTCCTCTCGGAGCTCCTCACTCGCGCTTAGCCAGAATCGCAAAGGGGCGTCCTGCCCCCCCCCTCCTCCCCGCTGCTGCGCCAATCAGGGCAGGGGCAGCGCAGGACGCGGCACGAACGGCTCGCAGCAAGGGTGTCGGGAAAGGGGGCGGAGGGATACGGTACTAACAGGCTAGACGCCCCCTCCGTGGCCCACCGTAGTTCCGACCCAGAGGGGGCGGGGCCAAAAGGAGCGCCAGCGTAAGGGGCGGGCTCACAGCAGACTGCCTCTGCTTACCTCCAAAGCGACCACCCCCTCATTGCTGGCACTTCAATAAAAGGGACCCGGGGACGATTGGCGGTGGGGGCTAGATCTCGAGGTCCGGGCGGGGTTTTGTGGTGGTGGTGATGGTGGTGGCAGTGTGCTGGAAGCAGCAGCGGATGGATATCAACCGCCCCTCGGTGTGTGAGAACCCCCAGCCTGTTCAGTGACTGCCCACCTCCTCCTCCCCGCCCCCCCCCCCATTCCGCCCGCCATCCTTCCTGGAGGCTGATGGGCTGGGGCTGTGAGAACAACAGGATTAGAGGGGAGAGGCTACTTAAGGCCAAACCAACTGGCCCTCCTGGAGTTCTTCACTGCTTCCCGGGGCCATGGAGAGGAGGAAGTGGGAAGGGGCTCTCATGGAGGCCCACCACTGAGACTTTTCTATAGAGAGGCAGACCTACACCTCTAACCTGAGAAAACCAACCAGTGCTCTGTGCCCATTTCTTTTTCTGCCACACCGCTTCCCAACCCCGCCCCTCATTCAAACTGATTCAAAGCGAATATGCTTTGCCATTTCGCAGTCCCTACAGTTGCCCAAGAAGGAGGGCCTTTCCCTTGTCAGGACCTGCACTGGGTCATAGGATCTTTCCTGTCTATTGCCCCATGGCCAGGTGTCAACATAGTCCTGGCTCCTTTTTCACTGTCCTATCAACTCTCTTCTTGCAATCATGTCGAAGCTTTCATGATCTTTGGCAATGTGGAAATGTGGCAGGGATTAGAACCAGCTTGGATCTCAGCCACTTGCCATACACACTTGTCTAGTTTATCCATTAGAGCTATTAACATATTAAGGTTACTTATTGGTATTCCCTGATACTTTCAAATTCTGCATCATATCTGAGTCACGTTCTGATGCTTGCTTTGTATTTTCAAATTGTGCTTTTTCTTGCCTTTTAGCATGCCTTATAATTTTGTGTTTAAAGTTGGATATGATTCATTAGGTGATATGAACTGAAGTGAACAGACATTTAGTGAGAAGTTTTAAAGTTAAGCTGGTTAGCAGTTGGGCTGTGGGTAGTTTGCTGTAGCTGTAAGTGCTCTGGTCTTCAAATTCCTCTAGAGTCCTTATTTTTATGTCCCCTCTAAACTTTGGGCTTCCCTAATTACTCCTTGTAGAGAGTCTACATCTTGCAGCTCTTTTAGCTTACTCTACTGTTATGACACTGGAGGCTTGTTAGCAATGTGATAACATGTGGAGGAGAGCAAGTGTTCCATAATATTATGATTAAATTCCAGTGTTTGGTGAGCCTGTGTCCCTAAGCTATGACCCTCACAAGTGTTTCTTAGCGTCTTTCTCTTCTTTATGTGAGAATCGAAGTCTATAATAGGCTTGATAGGTGGAATGCCTTTCCCTCAGCTGGGATAAGGCAGACCGAAAGGCTTTTCCACTGGAAAGTAGACCTTTATCTTGGAGAAGGTTCTAGGTGTATTCCTCCTCCTAGAGCCATGTGGGGCTCTTTCTGAAATGTTTACTTGTGAGAATCTATCGGAATTCCTAGAGGTAAAGCTCACTAACCTTCTAAGCCAGCATGTCCCCATGAGGTTTCTTACTCACAAACTATTCCATATTCAGTATCTAACAATTTGTCAAACTTACCATTTTTATGTTTACGTTTCTAGTAGTTTCTGCTCTAAGAAGAGAGAGAGGCTGTGACTCTCCAGGTTTGTCTTCTCCATAATTTGGGGTGATTATTTGCCCTGTAACCTAAGTTCTTTGATCGGTCTAAGATAAATCATTGCTTCTCAATTTATTCAGGTTTTTTTTTTTTTTTTTCTGTTTAGAAGTATAGGAACAATGACTTCCAAACTCTTTACATGTCCTAACTGAACCTGGAAATCTGGCTTATGGATTTTAATGGGGTAGATAAAGTCTAGTGAACATAGCATTTGTCCTCTTACTTTCAGCTATGTATTAGATCTGGGAATAAAGTTGCCCTTGAAAACCAAGCTGCTCCATAAATATTGTCTCTTTTCCCTCCCAGGTATAGAATATTTATGTGGCTCCCTGATTCTGGCATTGTAGCCCCCAAATTCACAACTTGGAGTGCATATTAGAGTTCAAACTTGCAATTCAAAATTCCTGGTGGTGAGATCTGGGCAACTGTGACTTAACCCTAGGAGAAAAGAGTCATCACCACCACCACCACCACTACCAAGAAGCAGTGTACTATACTACTAGGTGCTTGCTTAGACTAGAATGGCAAGTTTCTGAGTCCTGAAAGCATGTTCTAAAAGGAGGCTATACTGGGGCACATGGGTGGCTCAGTCGGTTAAGTGTCCGACTTTGGCTCAGGTCATGATCTTGTGGTTCTTGAGTTCAAGTTCAGTGTCGGGCTCTGTGCTGACAGCTCAGAGCCTGTAGCCTGCTTCAGATTCTGTGTGTCTCTTTCTCTGCCCCTCGCCTGCTTACACTCTCTCTCAAAAAGTAAATGAAATTTTAATTTTATTTTTTAATAAAGAAATGTAAAAAAGGAGGCTCTACTCTGAAACATGGCCAGACTTCAGAGCCAGGCAGTCCCAAACTCAACAGAGAATTTTCACCATTAATTATTTGTGTCACTTTGTAAAAGGTACTTAATGTTTTTAACTGTTAATTTATCCCTCAGAAGAGGCTGGTTATAACTACTTCACAGGATTCTTGTGCACACTAAATTAGGAAGTATCTGATATTCTGAAATATCTGCATGTATCAGTTCTTTCCAGTTTCTCTTAAAATTGCCATCTAGTCATATTATGAGGTGGGCTGGGGAAAGTAGGAAAGAGTAAATAAGAACTCCATGGTGGGTTTTAGTGGTCAGAATTGATAAGAAATTGTCACTATGTTCTTTTTTACTGTAACCTCAGTACTTTGTATATTGTGTTGCTTACCATAGCCCCTTACTAAAATAATGTCATTTTTGCATAGGGTATGCCTCCCTTCTCCTTGTAGTCATATAGCACAGGGAGGCTGATCCCTGTTCCAGGGGTAAGTCAGCTTGCTCTAGGGGTAATCCATCCCCTTGGTACTCTGGTTCAGAGTTCAGGGATGGTGATATAATTCTACTAATTAAGGCATTAGGAGAAGATTGCAGAAGGACTTCTAAGCAAAGTTTCCTCACTCATAAGAAAAGACCATCAGGAAACAGTCTCCTTTTTTCAGGAAGTTGCTTGACACCTGCAGTTGTTGCAGTTATCAAGCTTCTAGCCTTAGGACAGAAGTCGGTATTGTGAATAGCAGAAGAAAGAAATGGCAAAAAAGTGAAGTCCTTAGCTGAATGGAAATATCATCAAAGTCGCTCTGCCTCAGTACTTGCAATCTATGGGTAATAATTTCCTTATTAGGTTAGTTTTGGTTGAGTTCCTTGTTATATGAAAATAGAATAATCCTAAATGATATCTATGCTTAGGAAGAAAACACCTCTTCAATGAGCAGTAAGTAGTTCCTGACTTTTGTCTGTCACCGAGCATCTACCTCTTGAAACCAGTGTCAGAAACTCATGTTTCCACATGAAAGGAAGACTGTAAATTCTGATCACCTTGCCTAATGATTGCTACAGGTCTGATAACTGTGGTTGGCTTCTGTTCTATATTGAAAACGAAACTCTCAGGCAGAAAACTGAAGCCTTTACTTATCTAAGGGTCTCAGAAGTACATTAAGTGCTTGAGCTCAGTTTCAGTTCAGAGAGGCATTGTATGAAAATGCACCCTTATGAAATATCCATAATGTAAATATTAGAGATTATCTGCTTTCAGTTCAGGGGGGTGTACTGAATTTGAGTAAGATAAACTCATAATGTCAACAGTCAGAAAAATTTGGTTAACTTTCCTCAGGTGCACTGTACTAAGCAACACAGGTATAAAAAAAAAGGTGAATATTTGGGATTTCTCAAGAGCTGAGATTTTTCCAGAACAGTGAAACCAGGCACTAGAGGATTGAGGTGAGGGAGTAGAAAAAATGATTAACCACGAAGGCCCACTAAATTGGGAAGGAAGAAAAAGCTGGAGTAGGCTGATACACATAAAGAAGGAGTTAACTGATAAGAGGTCTAACAACCTTCAGGTTTAAGTTTCTTTATGATGAATGAAGTACTTTACTACAGGCTATAAGAAACAGAAAACCTTATGATGAAGTTAGTGATGGTGATGATGATAGCTTTTAGTGATAATTAGCACTAGAGGGATATAAACATAGCATAGTGGTAATGCATACCAGCTCTAGATTCCAACTACCAAAGTTTGAATTTCAGAACCTCTGCTAACCACTTCAGTGAGCTTGGGTAAGTTACTTAACCAGTCTGTGCCTCAGCTTCCTCATTTGTATAATGGATGCAACAATGGCACCTACTCCAGAAGTTTGTTTTGAAGATTAAATGAATTAATAATTCAGAATCCTTAGAAGAGTATTTGGCTCATACAAAGCATCCAATAAATCTTAATACTAACAGTAATTACTATTATAAGTAATAAAAGGCTCGGGCATTGTGGTCAGACAGACTGGGGTTTGGTTCATACTTCCAGAGTCCAAGTTTCTTCTTCTATACTACCTATCCTTCAATATTAGTTCTATCTTACTCACAAAAAAGACTTCAGTATGTGATATAAAGAAACAAATGCCAAAATAGGACCAAATAAAATACTATATAAGTACAAAGGATGGAGGAATTACTTCCTACCAAGATGTAAAGAGTAAGATGAGGGTATGAGAAAAGCTTCAAACCCTAGCATTTGAGACTGAGCCGAAAATTGCCTATGTTTTTCCATAGGCAGAGAAATGGTCACAAGAGCATTGAAGATTGAGGAAATAGTGTGGTGAAAGGTACAGAGGTAGTAAAGTACAAAGTATAGTTGGGTTGGGAAAAAGCAGAGTCCAATGTGGCTTGTGTGCAGGCAAAGTGGAGAAGGGCTTGGACTACGGTGAAGCACCTGAAAGTGAGTGCTTCCTAAAACTGTGTCCTTATCTCATTCTAGTGCCGGCCCTGACTTGGAAGAATGTGTTGAGTGATGGAGATAGAAAATTAGGGCCTTGAAACTCTTCATAGGGAAACAGGGAATATTTTATAGATGATATCCCATTGAAAGTTACTCTTCGAAACTGGGCACAGAGTAGAGGGTCAGTGAGTGATAACAATTCAGCTGTACTATAAGAAGATACTTTATTTCATTCATGACTGGATTGATGACAAATCTGCTCAGATTTTATCCTCAGGCAGCAATATTTTAAGTCAAGTGATATTTGAATAGGCCCTAATATTTATTACTTGAGATAGCCCATAATACTTATCCAGAAAATGAGCAGAAACAAAAGGGCATATAAGTAAAAAAATTGATGGATGGTCCTCGCCCCTTGTTACAAGTCATACCCAAGGGGTGATCAGGACAGAGATAATCATCCTTATACTGAGGGACATACACATGCACATCACACTTACCCTGCCTTTTCCCTGAGCTTCAAAGAATCCACAGGTGTTAATTGGCCAAGTATCTGTTTCAGGTTGCACATGGGACTTAGGCAGTTTCCAGCGAGGCCACAGTGTGAAGTTCCCCAAACATAAATGTGGTACTCCCAACAGAAATTGTAGAGTGAAAAAGCTCTAATGAGAAAAAATATATATAGAAATTATAGAGAACTTTAAAAAATCATTTAAATTGCAGGTGCTTGCCACAAAAACACATGTTGCTTTTTTCACCCATAATATACTGGTAGGTTCTGCCTTCTTCATTTTTAACTTGTTTATGTATGATAAATAGGACCAGAGGCAGATATTAATCTATGAGTGGCTGCTAAAAATAGACATGTAGGGGCACGTGGGTGGCTCAGTCGGTTACATCTGACTTCAGCTCAGGTCATGATCTTATGGTTCGTGTGTTTGAGCCCCGGATCAGGCTCTGCTGACAGCTAGCTCAGACCCTGGAGCCGGTCTTCGGATTCTGTGTCTCCCCCTCTCTCTGACCCTCCCCTGCTAATGTTGTCTCTATCTCTCTCTCAAAAATAAATAAAACATTAAAAAATAACAAAATAAAGAACCTTTTAAAAAATAAAGACGTGTAACATCATTGTTACAACATCAGCTCTTTGACAACAACTAACTGGAGTTAGCATCAGACTCCATAGGTTTGAAGGTAGTTCCCAACAATAGAGCCCCATTTCAGATCAGATGCCAGTCATGTGGACCACTCATACTTCTGAGTGACCAGTTATAAATTCAGGATTTCCCATGACCTCATTAGGCTTGATAATTTACCAGAACAGCTCACTAAAAGTTCTATACCTTGGATTATAGTTTTATTATAAAGGATATACACAGGACAAGGTGTGGAAGGTTCTTAGACACACAGCTTCTATGCCTTTTCCCTATGAATTCAGGCCACATCAACCTCCCTGGATATCAGTGTCTTTACCAATAAGGAAGCCCCACTGAGCCCTGAGTTTTCATTGTGGTTTCCTTATGTAGACATGATCCATTAAATCATTGGCCATATGACTGAATGCAAAATTCAGCCCTTCCCTCTGAGAGTTCCAGCTGGCCTTAAGTTCCAAGTCTTGTCATGGTTGGTCCTACTGGTGACCAGTCCACAATCTGAAGCCAAAAGTTACTTTATTATTATAACAAAGACACTCCTATCACTCAAGAAATCTGTTAAGTGTTTTTGAAGCTCTGTGCCAGAAACCAGGGACAATGGTTAAATATATTCTTTCTTATACCACACTATGTTTGAGGTATTCTCTTTTTTCAAATTCTAAAAACGCAGACAATAGAAAACAGTGGAAATACTATAACCTTGACATTGAACCCAATATTTATATTACCAGAATTCTGAAGATTGGAGGGAAGGGGAAAATAACAAAGCAGGCAAGGAGTAAGAGAGGAGGAGGTAGTCCTAGGACTCAATCTCTGTACCTCATATGCCCTCTGTTCAACCCTAGCTTTTAAATGTAAACAGGTGGGCCCAAAATATCATTATGACATGATTTCAACTCTATACTGAGTATAAAAATAAGGATATGAGAAGGCTTAGGAAAACTCATTACTTCCTGGTGACACTTCCTAAACTGCGCTGGTATCCAGTGGATACATCAGGGGAGGAACATTCAAATAGAAAGAGGTCAAGGATTTACCAAGGGCTGGTACCTAGGATGAGACCAAAGGAACAAGCTCTAAGGGAGCAGAAAACACAGTGCAAGGAAAAGCAAAGTGTCTGCAGAGGGGGGAATCATGTGAGACCAACAGTTTCTGTCAGTGGTCCCAGAAAGAACCTCTTCTGAGGCCCAGGACAACAGGGGGAGGGAGGCTCAGATCAAACAGCAACTTCTGTGTCTCTAGATGGGAAGGAGCTGTTGCCTGGGACTAAGATCCAAGGATCCTCTTGGGAGATGAGAAACTTGGTGGTGTCCCAATGAGAAATCCCTTATGAAGGACCCAAATTCTCTAGGTTCCCTTCTCCTGAGTTTGTTCCTCCTCACCCTCTTTAGAGCTGCTCAGATTGGGATTCATTCTACTCCTGTATCTTTTGGAAGTTGGAACCTTGGAATATAAGGCCGTGTATCCATGCCTCCTTTACCCCACCATCCCTCCAAAGCTGCTCTGGTCTCAGTCATCCCCAGCATCTGGAAGACAGACAGAGTGAATGTCAACTAGGTGAGAGGACAGGAGTGTAGCTCATGGTTCCCATTATTGAGGAAAAACAGTTTTTTCTAACCTTCAAATTTTTCTAGTTGGAGTAAGAATTAAATTGATGAGACAGATCAAATAAATAAAAACAAAATACAATTTAATTCATACATATAGGGAACCCACACTGATAGGAGATTCCAAAGACAGGTAAAATGTGGTAATTTGCCATACCTAACTAAGAAGAAAGGTAGGGATTTGGTACTTCAAAGGAAAGGAAAGCAATTCAAAAAAGTAAAGAATGAATAGTTGGTAAACAAATATGGGGGGTGCATACAGAAACATAGAAAGAAATTTTAACAGATACTTTGCTAAATTCCTCCCTGTCAACCACCCCTAGTTCATATCATACTGTGGTTATCTATGGTGGTAGCTGTCTTCCTGGAGCAGGTCCTCAACCTAAATTTTCTTTAGGCAGTTAGTGGAGGAGGTCAAAATTTCCTCCTGAGCCTTTTGGGCCTCAATTGCTTTCAGTTCCAAATAATCTGCATGCCAAAATGGCACATTTTGGGGCAGACTGCCTTAGGTCCCAATACAATTCTCACAATTCCTTTCCAGATCCAGCGCTTCAGGAGTTCAGGAATTGTCACTTCCCTGTTTCGTCTCTCTGGTCTGTCCTGAAACCGACTCCCCCCGTGTCCATTTCCCTTATCCGACACACAGTAACAGAGTCACACAGAGCTGGGCTGGGCGAGAAGCCTGGGAGTGGGGGAAGGGTGTTCAGAAGGCAGGAGAAGCAGAGACCCAGGATCATCCGAGGCACTTCCTGCACCCGGACCTATTCTCAGCCACCATGTCCCAGGGATGCCATTTCCCAGCCTCGCACCCACCTCCTCCAACAGCAACCCGCTGCTTCTCTCCACGTTTGCCTGCGGCAGGCAGGACGACTCTCTGCCTCTTGAGCCCCTGGGCAAAAGACTGACCCTGGCTAAGATGCTGGCAATAGGCTGAGGGGCGGTGCCCTCTACCAACAAATGCTGTAATTCCGGTCGCCTGAGAGATCCGTTTTCAGGTTAGTGCAGCATGGAGGGACCCCCCCTCCCCCCCCCCCGGCCCAACATTCTACCACTCCTCCCACGGCCGTCTGTCAGTCGTCAGGTATTGTCCTTCCAGCCCCCTTTCCGCGCGACACACCTCCAGGCTTGCCCAAGTGAGAGCGTGGTCACGTGACCTACCACCAGCCTCACGTGACCGTGTAGTCAGCCTGTCTGCCGCAACCCTGCGGCACGGATGGCAGAATCTTCTGCCCCTGAGGGCGAGATGCTTGCTAGAAAAATCTGAAGCTCCCGACCCTGGTGAAGACAGCTGAAGGAAGGCTGGGTTTAGAGCCGGAGCCTCCAGCGCTAGGCCTGAGCCTTGCTCTTTAGGAGCATAGGGCTGGCGAGGAATACTCGATGAGGAAGAGGCTTGGAGACGAACTGATTTTTATTACTCTGTATGATACTCGGGCGACATATTCACACACACACACACACACACACACACACACACACACACACACACACACACACACAATCTGTCTCTTAAAATATTGATAAGCAAAACAAACATTCAAATTTCCATGTCCACTACCAGGATGATCTCTGTTAACACTTGTGGTTTGTGAAGGTAGGCAAGACTGCCACTTTGTCCTGCTTCCATAAACCTTGCATATCAGAATCAGGTGGGAAAAAAAACATGTTGCACGGTCAGAACAATTATACAAAGCTTGAGTAAAGACAACATGGGTTCTGGATATTATTCCAATGTACTGCTGGGCTCCACTTTCTATTGAGCAAGTTTTCAACTCTGAGAGGCTGTTAACTTGTAGATATTTTGTCTAAGTGATTTACGTTCAGTGGACAGATAGCATCAATGGTTACAACGTATTACTTAAAATACTTACTAGTTTTGTATTTAACCTATCAATTTTATCCTAACATTTATTAATTTTCCGTATGTATGAAATTTAATATACATATATTTTCTTTATATTATTATATTGTGTATATGATATACACATATCTCCTTCAATCATTTTCATATTCCTTAAATGTGTTGAAAAATGTCACATAATTATTTCTAATTTACAAGTCATAATTTTACTTTTCCAAAAATTAGCATCCTTAGACAAAACAGAAATACTGTTTTCACCATGTTTAAACATAATAAAATATGTTTCCTGCAAGTCTGGAGTTTCCCTCCAAGCCAACTCTATCTCTGACTTCCAATTCTTCTGTCTGATGGTATGGTATAATCTATTTACTTATTATTATGACAAATACGCATAAAGTAAAACTTAATCATTTTAACCATTTTAAAGCGTACAATTCAGTGTGCTGTTAAGCATATTCACAATACTTTGCAATCACCACTATTTCTAGAAAGCGTTACTCTAAAAGGAAACATCTTTTGAGTGTAACTGGCATGTGAAAACATTACCATTTTTGTACAATCAAAAGACTAATATAAACTTAGTAACCTTGAAAATTTTATTTTTCTTTGAAACATTTCATTAAAAAGTTAGTCTTTCAGAAATCTCATTCCTTTCCAACTTTTCAAAAATATTTTTATTTCTAAACATTTTTAAACACTGATAGCTCAATCTTTTCTTGTAACTGTAGCTGCTCCAATTATGTCCACATATAACTTGAGGCACTAGATATAAACATATTAAAATGAAAAACCCTTACTTATTTTTATTATCTCCACAATGCTTGCCTCTGAAAATCCTTTTCCTATGGTATATTTTATTTCACACTACAGAATGTATAAAGTTTCTTAGGCATATTGAAGTTACATAGAAATCGTGTGTATTTCCACACAAGATTTTAAAATGGGATCCAATTTTTAATGGATTATATCACAATCTTCTGTTTCACTTGACATGAAAGCATCAGTGTCATTTCATGCCAATAAATAGATCATTTTTTTAAAAGCTGCATGATTTCCTTAATAGTTTCCTTGGACTAGGATCACAAATTAAATCTTATTCCTGACTCCATTTGTGTGCTATTGTGTTTTTTCACTCTTTGGGTGGCAATGAAGCAACAACGGTACTAGGGTTCGTAAAATGTGCAGATTTGGCTGACAACTCTCCAAGCTGGACCGATTCCAACTGCATCCCTCACTAACCTTGTCTTACCTATTCCAGGCAGATAGGGTACATCCATGCTACTGGGACAGGTTTTCCAATCACACACTTTTCTTCACACTGCTCACTTCAGAAAATGACCTAATGGTTTGTCTTATCCTACACTTTAAGTGGGTCCCTCTTCGCTGAAGCATTTCTCAAATACCACAGCCCACAGTAATCTCTTTTTAAACTCTTGGAATGGGATTTTCCAATGAAGGTGTTTGTCATACTACTAATTATCTGTATTTGTAAGTGTGCACAATATATCTGTACCTGGATTTCAAACTGAAGGGTCACTTCTGCCAATTTCCATATAGATCTTTATTGAAAACACAGATTTGAATAGAGAACCATATGTTTAAACAACAAATAGCAGGGTAGCTTACATAGGCGACTTAGTTCACTGGAAGCTCAATACCAAAAAAATATTGCAATCTGGACAGCAAGACAAATATCAACAAATATGTTTTTAGCTCTAATATTCATTTGGCATCCACAAAATGATCCAGCTTGAACCAAAGATTGGACAAAATTAACATCAGCATTAAAATATAAGTTACAACATAAATCATACTGTGAAAACCAAAGCACTACTCAGGGCTCTTTGGGAACATAAGGCTGATCAAAGGCAGGTGGTTATTCACATTAGCTTTGTCGTCCCACCTCAGGATCATTTTGATTGTCTATTTGGACTTGTAGTTCCTTAGCTAACTTCTCAAATTCATGGAAAGCAGAAATAAGTGGCTCAAGATTGAAATCATCATCAATTAAAGACATAGTTCCATTTTTTATAATATTACTGATATTCTTAAACATCTTAATAACAATTTGAATATTATCATTTGTTTCTTCTATGTTAAAGAGACCCACAAATATCGATAGAGCTTTGGCACTGAATAGTTTTTTTGCCACGACAGGATTTTCGGACAAATTCAATAACATTTTCAGAACATGAAACTTTGTTCTTGCATTGCCTGTGGTTAATAAAGAGAGAAACCCAGACATATAATTGGCAACCAGTGTGTGATAGTCAGTAGTTGTAGTGAGGTGTCTAAGCATCCTTAATCCAAGCAGCTGCTCAGGGGAACCCACACTATGAGCAAGGGTTTCTTCACACACTTGACATATGAATGTCTCAATCATGTTTAGATTTGGGTAAGGTGGAGCCATGTGAATCATATTTTCCAAAAAACTTGTCCTAACTCGGGAGGAGGGATAATTGAGCAAGGTTTCAATAAGTGAGACAACACCTGAATCCCGAATGAAATCTCGGGTAAATTGAGAAGCACTTCTCATCCCCATTGCAATTTTAGATATTTCATGAATAAAAGGATCTCGGATTTTGTCCATTAATAAAAGCAGTTCTTCAAATTCTCCAGTACCAATTTTAAGCTCACATTGTATGCAACTGCAGGACCAACTCTCAGGTTCTGCACTCTCCCTGTCCTTCAGATGTTCCCGAATTTCCCTGACTGACCTGTAGGATGGATCATAATGAAATGGGAACTCAGGTTCAGGCTGATCAGATTGAAGCAAAGATTCCTGCCCTTCCCCTTCTGGGGTAAATTCCGAATTCCTGGACTTTCCCTCAAACATGTCAGAAAATACAGATGCTGCTTCTTCAGGAATTCTAAAGCAGCTTGGGGATGGAAAGCCAACCCCATGACAAGGACCAGGTTTGAATTGAACAGTGACCTCTTCCCAGGTTTGGGGCCTGGATGATGTTTTAAGTTCCTCCACAGCTGAATCTCTGAACCTGGAAATAGCCTTGTACACAGGACTGGGATTTAGATCAAAGCAGGCCTCATCCTTATCCCAGAACCAGGACCCAAATATGGCCTCTTCCTCAGACTCTGGCCTGGCCTCTTCTCTGGCCACAGCCCCCATATTGGACTTTTCCTCAGTCCAGAACAAGGATCCACCAATGGCCCCCTCCTCAGACCCTGGTGTTGATTCACAGATGGCTGAAGCCCCAGCCTCCATACTGGCCTCTTTTTCTGCCCAGAACCAGGAACCAATAATGACTTCCTCTTCAAACCTGGGCTCCTGTTTGACCCTACCACTGTTATTAACATCTTTCTGGCCCCTGGGCTTCAAGACAGTATTAGGCTCTTCCTTGTCTTTGGTCCCGAATCTACTATTGGCCTCTTCTCCAGACAAAAGCCAGGACTCCTTACAGTACTCATCTTCAGACTCAGACTCAAAAAAGTCCTCTCTCTTTGTCCTAAGCTTGGACTTCATATTTGCCTCATCCCTGACTCTGGGCCTGAACAAGTTATTGGTATTTTCTCCACCCCACAAGCAAAATGGGTTGCCAGATTCCTCCTCAGACCCAGACCAAGAATCAATATAGGGCTCTTGCTTGGATCTGGGCCTGGACCTGGGGTTAGGCTGATGTTTAGCTCTATGCCTGGATCTGGTATTGGCCTCTTCCCTGGGCCATGATCTGATACTGGCCTCTTCTCCAGCCCAGAAAGAGGACATCGTAGAGGTCTCATCTGCTGACCAAAATCCAGACTCATTAGAGGCCTCCTCTCTGGCCTGGGGCCTGGGATAGCACCAAGACACCATATTAGCTTCTTCCCCTGATCCAAACCAGGGCTGGATTCCTGTCTGAACCTGGGAGCCAGGAAACGTTTCAGTGTCCACACTGACCAGTTCTCTATCCACAGATAGGGTCATAGGTTTAGCAACTGACCCAGACTCTGTGCCAACGAGTGGCCAGGGTACAGCACTGGACTGGGCTAAGTCCTCTGTTTGCGACACTGCCTCAGCCCCAAACTCAGTCTGGGCCCAAGCTTGGGTTTCATCTTTGGGCCTTGCCCCAGGGATTGCCTTGGCCTCAGTCTTAGGACGTGTTCCCCCTACTGCCCTGGCTTCAGTTTTGGGCCTTGCCCCAGCCATGGCCTGGGACTCAGTTTTGGGCCTTGCCCCAGCTATTCCCTGGGACTCAGTTTTGGGCCTTGCCCCAGCTATTGCCTGGGACTCAGTTTTGGGCCTTGCCCCAGGCATTACCTGTGCTTGGGTCCTAACCTTGGGTCTGACCACCATTGGCACTTCATTATCTCTTTCAGCCCCACCTCCAACCTCTTCTCCAGCCTTCTTTTCAGGCTTCACCTGGGCAGCAGGTTCAATCTCAGCCCCAGTCATTGTATAAGTTACAGAGGAGGCCTAGTTAAGTACCCCTACTCCAGCCTCAGCCTCTACCACAGATCTCTCACAGTTTTGTATCTTCAAACTGTGATCTTTCAGTTCAGGTGATATAGTTGCAAACAAGAGTTAGAGTCAATCACCAGTCCAGCAGTCAATTGACCTCCTTCTGAAGCCTAGACTCAGTCAATATCACAGACAAAGAGTAGAGGTACAACCAAGCTGAGGGACGATGGATGTTCCCAGGTGGGTGCAGACCTGTTGAGGGTAGTGGTCAGCAGCAATTCCAACACCACCAGAGCTGCCACTGGAGGTGGATCTAAGGAAAGAGAATGACATGGGGCTTTGAATCTCTTCTAATTGCATCATTCCATGCAGAGATTCACACAGAGAGACTGGAGCTTGAATGCTTATTGGAACAGCTGGACTAGTAGAAAGTCTTTCTGTCACCCTCATTTCACCCACATGTTTTACCCCAGATTCTGTCACATTACTTTGCCTGCTACAAAACAGGTGTGAAATTGGTGAGTGTTGGCAATGGGAGCAACTTAGAAACCCCCAGACTATCCTAATGACTCTCGGGCCAGTGTTGATCTCAACTTCCCCACTCAAATTTGTACCCAACCTCATACCAACCTGCAAGGATATGGTGCAATTTCCCCTTCCTTGCTTTGTTTCAGTGGAATTAAGCTCTACGGCAGAGAGCAGGCAGTCCTACAGAGAAATAAACATATATAAGAAGATGAAGTCTGAGTGCCTGGTTGATAGACAGACACACTGACCCCTGATGTAAACATCTCTCTGTTTAAAGATCTAATTTGTCTAATTTATCCCATCTAATGGTTCCTGCTTTCAGGTTGTCTCCTCCCATTCACGGCCCAATCTATGTCTACACCAATATGCCTAATGCCTCCTACAGTAAATGGCTAAGAGATGCTGTGGCAGTGTGCAAATATGGCAGAGGGTAGGAGAGGTGGGTCAAAACACCTGCTATTGATCTTACTTTGCTACTATCCCCTGCATTGCTGTCTTTCACACCAACCTCCAGAGATCTGAGCCAGTCTCTTCCTCCTTCCCTTCCTTGCAGAAATTAGCAGCTTTAAAGCAGGCCTATGGACAAACAGATGAAAAGGCATGACAGTCAGGAAACCATGGTAGCAACTGAGTTCTGGGTGGACCCACAAACACCAAGGAGAGGAGTCCACATATTATTTGTCTCTCAACACTTAAAGTCCTCTTGGTAGAATATTCTCTATTACTTAAGCTCTACGTTTCAGGGTTCCAGACATCTTCTCTTGACGTCACACTTTTCACATCGCTCCCTTCTCTAATTCTGAGGATTCACCACTAGGTGCACCACATCCCACCGCCTTGCGCAGGATAAATTGGGGGAAGGGTGCCCGCATATTCTAGAAAACAGGTTGTGCAGTGGCACTTGTAATTAATGACTTATATCACCCTCACCTCCTAGCTTATCTTTTTCTTGCCACCAATTTTGGGTGGAGGTGAAGGAGGAAGGCAAGGGAAGTGCTTAGAAAGCTAGTACCAAGGGGGAATTTTGGAAGGTACTCCTGGATGCCTGACCTGTTCTGGTCTCAGTCAACCCACCCCGATTTGGGTCTCCACTCGATGGCTGCTTGCTCATGCCGCTCCCCCAAGCCCCAGCCCCAGCCCCACACACTTCCAGAAATCCAGGCCATTGTCCTGCTCATCCTTTTTCTCAAGCCTCTCCTCTACTGATGGGCCCTGCGGGACTTACCTTGCAGAGAGACTTTCGAATCAACCGGGCGCCTGTGCGAAGGGACAGCACCCAGAGCCCGGAGGCCAATAGGCCCCTTACCAGAACCAGGGCCCAGAGTAGCCAACGCCAACAGCCCACCCCACCCGCCAGCTGGGCAAAGAACTCGGACCCCAACCCCCACCCACTCTCTCCCCCCGCGGCCTCCCTGGGCGCCCCCCACCCCAGCTCCCGCTCCGCCATTTCTTCCGCAGCAATCTCCCCCAACAGCTCTCTCCCCGCACAGCACCGTCGAGGGAGGGTCGTGGGAGCCTGGAAAGCTGGCTGCGGAGTGGCTGCCGCAGTTCGCCTCCAGTGGATATGAGGGAGCCTCTCCTGCCAGCCCCTGTGCCGTGGGCCGGGCCCCCGCCAGTCACTGCCTCTCCTCGCCAGGGTTCCCACGGCGCTGCGCACCTCTGTCACGGACCGGGTACGACCGGGTCGCCTCCTCCTTGCCAGGCTGCCAGAGGCTGGGGTCCGGACAGGCTGTAAGCCGGGTGACAGTGGGAGTCCCCCCTCCTCCCCACCACACCCCACTTGCCTTCACAGGCTCAAGGTGCAGGTCGTTGGTCTCCCCCTCCTCTCGAAGCTCTTCACTCGGATTCCCACCACCTAGCTTGCGGCCAGAATCTCAAAGAGGCATCCCGCCCCCTAACTCCCTCCCCCCGCCCCCCCGCTGCTGCACCAAACTGGGCAGGGGCAGCGCAGGATGCAGCACGAACGGCTCGCAGCAAGGGTGTCGGGAAAGGGGGCGGAGGGATACGGTACTAACAGGCTAGACGCCCCCTCCGTGGCCCACCGTAGTTCCGACCCAGAGGGGGCGGAGCCAAGAGGAGCGCCAGCCTAAGGGGCGGGCTCACAGCAGACTGCCTCTGCCTACCTCCAAAGCGACCACCCCCTCATTGCTGGCACTTCAATAAAAGGGACCCGGGGACGATTGGCGGTGGGGGCTAGATCTCGAGGTCCGGGCGGGGTTTTGTGGTGGTGGTGATGGTGGTGGCAGTGTGCTGGAAGCAGCAGCGGATGGATATCAACCGCCCCTCGGTGTGTGAGAACCCCCAGCCTGTTCAGTGACTGCCCACCTCCTCCTCCCCGCCCCCCCCCCCATTCCGCCCGCCATCCTTCCTGGAGGCTGATGGGCTGGGGCTGTGAGAACAACAGGATTAGAGGGGAGAGGCTACTTAAGGCCAAACCAACTGGCCCTCCTGGAGTTCTTCACTGCTTCCCGGGGCCATGGAGAGGAGGAAGTGGGAAGGGGCTCTCATGGAGGCCCACCACTGAGACTTTTCTATAGAGAGGCAGACCTACACCTCTAACCTGAGAAAACCAACCAGTGCTCTGTGTCCATTTTTTCTGCCACACCACTTCCCACCCTGTCCTTTATACAAACTGGTAATATGCTTTGCCATTTCGCAGTCCCCACAGTTGCCCAAGAAGGAGGGCCTTTCCCTTGTCAGGACCTGCACTGGGTCATAGGATCTTTCCTGTCTATTGCCCCATCGTCAGGTGTCAGAAGATAGTCCTGGCTCCTTTTTCACTGTCCTGCCTATCAAGTCTTCTCTTGCGGTCATGTCGAAGCTTTCATGATCTTTGGCAATGTGGAAATGTGGCAGGGATTAGAATCAGCTTGGACTCAGCCACTTGCCATGCACACCTATCCGGTTTCCCCAACCATTCTTTGGAGAAGGCCCCATCATGTACCGACTTCTCCAAGACAGAAGCCTGGTGGTTCTTGAATCCTCTGACTCCTTTACCCCTACATCCTTCCTCCGGCCTTGAGTCCTTCCTTTCTGTGCTCCATGGGGCAAACAGAGCAACCGTGTTTAAGCACAACTGTGGTTGAGCACAGACCTGTTGGTGCCCATTTTAAACCCACTTAATAGCACTTTCACTGTGGTATGCTGAATAAAAGTCCCTCAGTTATATCCACATCCTATTCTCCAGAACCCGTAAATATGTGATGTTACAGGGCAACGAGAATTAAGATTGCTGATTCAATTAAGATTGCTCATCAGCTGAATTTTAAAATAAGAATATGCTGGGTCTTCCTGACCTTTGTAATTGCAAGGGTACTTATGTGGAAGAGATAAAGAGAAGAGTCAGTGCCACAGTGAAGTAGCATGAGAAAGACAGGACAGGCTTTTGCTGGCTTTGAAGATGAAATAAAGCCATGGCCCAAGGAATGCAGGCAGCTCCCTGAAGCTGGAATAGGCAAAGAAACAGATTCTCCCCAGGGTTCCTCAGAAAAATGAAGCCCTGCCATTATCTTCATTCTAGAACAATGAGATCCTTTTTGTATTCCCAACATCCAGGACTGTAAGATTATTTATACATTTGTGTTATTTTAAGCTATTAAGATAGTGGTAATGTGTTATAGCAGCAGTACGAACCGAATTTACTTACCATCATGGTAGTCCATTCTCCTTGACCTTTATTTGGGCCTCAACCCCTAGATCACTTGGGGGCTCATTTCTTACTACTATAACCATCCTCTCTCGCAATATCCTGTCTCTGTTTTCTATATAAGATTTATGCAACAGCCTTTGAGGTTCATCTTGGAGCAAGTCCCCATGTGCTGAAAATCACATTTGTGAGGATGAAAAGGGATCCATATTATTACTAATTTTCATATATTTTTATTTCAGCTGTTTTTTAGGTATGTATTATAGCTGAAATACTTAGGTGTCAGGAAAAAAAATCTGGAGATGATTATATACAGTATCTGGACCAACAACAGATGTCAATTATCAGAGGAGGACCACTTTAAAAAAATGTTTATTTTTGAGAGAGAAAGAGATAGAAGAGGGGAAGTGCAGAGAGAGAGGGATATGAAGGATCTGAAGCAGACTCTGTGCTGATAGCAGAGAGTGTGATGCTGGGCCTGAATTCATGAACCATGAGATCATGACCTGAGCTGAAGTTGGATGCTTAACTGACTAAGCCACCTAGGTCCCCCAGAGGAGGGCCACTTTTACTGTGATGTTTAAATGGCTTTAAGCTGAATTGTGGATCATTTTCCTTATTCCACAGCATACTATCTTGGGTGAATGCCAGGCTCGAAGATGAGCTCTGCTGGGATCTGTGGGTGTGTGTGAATCTCCTTGCTTTCCTGAACTATTCTTTCACTTTCTTAAAGTCTCTGGTGCCTTTCGTTCATTCAAGAAATACATATGAATACCTTTTTTATCCTAGAGACTGGAGATACAGTAGAAACAAAAGTGAAAGAAATCTCTGTTTTGTGGAAGCCACATTTACTTGTAGTGTCTATCTTATGCAGTTTCTTACTTAAGAGTTTACAGATATATTCAAAATCATACAAGCACAAGCTTCTGTGATAATTATGGATGTGGTGGAATCTTGATTCCAAGATCTCTGTGACAGAGGGATGGATCTGCCAGCAGCTGACAGATTTTGCTGTAAGACTTTTAAATGCCTGTTGAAAAATTTATTGTGAATTCCTTTGGAGAATAGCCACTATTACTCATTAACACTTACTGAACTGAGAATGGCCTTATTTTAAGTTTGTTATGCATATTAACTTACAACAATAGTGGATAATATGGACTATTATCAAAATATACTATTACTTCCTTCACATAACAGGTGAGAAAACCAGCTCAGATAGGTTAAATTTCATCTTTAATGTCAAAAAACAAGAAAGAAAGATTAAAATATTAAAGGATACTGACCTATGTCTAATTGGTAAACAATATTTAGTTCACCCTATGAATTCCCATCTAACAGATTGCAACAGCCA
Organism: Proteles cristata cristata; assembly: GCA_017311185.1. NCBI lineage: Eukaryota > Metazoa > Chordata > Mammalia > Carnivora > Hyaenidae > Proteles > Proteles cristata. The sequence goes on from JAESUZ010005156.1 coordinate 44,364, forward strand.
TGGTTCTACTACCAAGTGACTGCACTAGCACTTGTGTTTACCCAACTTGCCCCCAAAATCTAAATTTCAGAATCAAATAAGCACCAATTGTTAAGTCCGAGATATAGAAGCAGCTGTGCTGATTCATTATAAGTACAGCTTTGTCCCCAGCCACATGCCCCACTTCCCACAAACATGCAGGTAAACTTTCACATGTTCACCAGGCCTGGTCTATTCCTTGTCCATCTCAATCACCATGGACAAAGACTATTTTTTTGGGGGGCCCATTCAGCTTAATGTGGCTCTTTTTGTTGTTTTAATTTGCAATTTTATAATGACATAAAATGTTGAGCATTTTTTCATATGCTAATTTTCCATTTTTATATGGTCAGTTGTCTGTTCAGAACATTGCCCATTTTAAAAAAATTAATGTTTATTTATTATTGAGAGACAGAGACAGAACATAAGCAAGGAAGGGGCAGAGAGAGGGGGAGACACAGAATCTGAAGCAGGCTCCAGGCTCCAAGCTGTTAGCACAGAGTCCGACATGGTCACTGACCATTTTTAATGGGGTTGATAGATTTCTTCTTGTAATTTTAAGAGTTCTTTGTATATTTTGGATACCAGGCTTCTATCAGATATCTGTCTTGTAAACCTTTTCCTTTCAATCTTTGGCTTGTCTTTTCATTCTATAAACAGAGCATTTTGCAGAGAAGACTTATTTTTAACGAAAGTCCAAATTAACGATATATTCCATCATGGATCAAATTTTTTGTGTTGTATCTAAACACGGTCATCTAGATAATATTTTATTTCAGCTTCTAGAGTTTTAGAGTTTTGCATTTTACATTTAGCTCTGTGATTCATTTTGAGTTAATATTTTTGAAAGGTGTAAGATTTGTGTCTAGATTCTTTTTTTTTTTTTTTTGCTTGTAGATGCCAGTTGTTTCAGTGCCATTTGTAGATAATATACTTTCTCCAATGAGTTACCATTACTACTTTGTCAAAAACAAGTTGACTATATTTGTGTGGATCTATTTCTGGCTTCTTTCTTCTGTTGCACTGATCTACTTGTCTTTTGGCAGTACCACATTGTAGGGATTACTGTAGCTTTATGGAGAGTACTGAAATTATGTAATGTCTGTCTTCTTCCTTTGTTTAACTTCAATATTTTGTTTGTTTCTTGGTCGTTTGCCTTTCCATATAAACTTTAAAATCAGGGGCACCTGGGTGGCTCAGTAGGTTAAACGTCTGACTTCAGCTCAGGTCATGATCTCACGGTTTGTGGGTTCGAGCCCTGCATCAGCCTCCGTGTTGACAGCCAGCTCAGAGCCTGGAGCCTGCTTCGGATTCTGTGTCTCCCTCTCTCTCTGACCTCCCCCCCACCCCCGCTCATGCTGTCTCTTACCCTCAGAAATAAATAAAACATTAAAAAAATTAGAATCAGATACTATCACTTTGGAGGGTGAGGCAATATGGTGTAATAGTGAGCTCCGTGCATTTCGCTGGCTCCCATCTCTCAAACAGAAAAGGCTTGAAGCCATAGGACACTGAACTACAGTAGTTTGGGAGGAAAAGAGACAAAGTACACTGGGAAGGCAACCTCATAGGTGCATGAGTGCGAACTGGGGAAGATAAAAAATGAGCTGGAATCCAGAGATAAGGAGAGAGGGGAGAGAACCCCCTTCGCAGGGAGCCGTGGTGAGTCTAGGGGAAAAAAAAGAGTGGCTGAAACTTCTCATAGAACGTCCCTGGAGCAGAGGAAAACCCCTGCTTAGGAAGGAGAGTGATCCTAGTTCTAGCTGTGGTGCTGACTTTGGGCTGGGTGACCCGGTCCCAGGCAGCACCAGGAGAAACTGCTTGGCTACTCTCCAAGCTCGATCCCCAACAGGGAAGTGGCCTGGCCTGAGATTGCGCCGCTGCTCTTCTGGCTTGATCCCTGGCAGTTAAGCAGCCCAAACTGCGGGATTGTGTTTCAGTGGTATCAATGAAGCACACGGACTGAGACCTGGAAACAAGGCAGGGCTTGGGACATAGAACATGGCCCACCTTGGCTACACTTGTGGCACAGGGAGATAAGACCAAAAGAAGTGATTTGCAGCGCTTGGTTCCAGAGGAGACTGGGGCGCCACCATTTTTCTCCCCACAAAAACCAAGATTGGACCTCAGGGAGCAGCCTGTGGGACCACAGTGGAGGCTAAGACCTGCCTACACCAAAACACGCCCATCTCCATTAGAGAGCTGCTTGCTTTTTTTTTGTTTTAATCCAGAGCCTGGGGCAAGACGAACATGGATGCACTGCTGTGATTAATTCTAGATCAATTCTTCCTATTCAGATATATTTTCCCTTGTCACATTCGTATCCCTCCCCTCTGCTGGACTGGGCACTCTGGTCACTGGTTTACTTAAACAATCACATTTAATCCATTCTCTAGATGTATATGCTATACCTCCACTGCTACCGTTCTATCTCTCACTCTCTGGAATAATCAGACGATATAGTTTCTCTGAGTCACATTATGTTTGTTTTTTTCTCCGTGCCTCCTACCATATTCTCCTCTTTCTCTCTCTGAATTAAGAATCTTAGTCTATCTGCCTGGTTATTTCTCTTCAATTTCGCTTCCTCCCCACTCTGTCATTCCTCTTCTTGTATATGCTCTGTCATCAGCACTGCCTACACCCCAGCTCTTTATTTGTAGCTGGGAATTCTCATTTAATGCTTTTAAACTGTCCTTTGTCTTTTGGCTTTTTCCCCCTCTTTTCCTTTCTCTTCTTTCTTTCCCCTCTTTTCCTTATTTTCTTTTTCTTTTTTGCTTTCGGTTTGCTTGTTTGTTGGATTTGTCTGTGTGTTTGTGTCCTTTGTTCCCTGTGTGTTTGTCCATCTGTTTTCTTTTCCAGGGCTACCACAAAAAACAAGTCAAAGCACACATGGTGGAGAGTCCCAAATACCACTATGAGTAGGGAAATAAAATAACCAAAGTCTCAACAAGAGAGACAAAAAGACAACATTAAAAGAACACTTCCTGAATGGACAGACCCTGGACAGTCAATGAACCTTCTTTAATATAGCAGTACTTACAGGCGCAGAGTGCATAACAAGCTTTTAAAACTAACAAGAGACAGAAAGCTAGCAAAAATGACGAAATGGAAGAACAATCCTATAAAGGAATTCCAGGAAAAAGTGACAACTGAAGAATTGCTCAAAACAGATATAAGCAACATAACTGAACAAGAATTTAGAAAAATAGTCACAAAATTAATAGCTGGGCTTGAAAAAGGCATGGAAGACTTCAGGGAAACTATTGCTACAAAGACTATGGAGCTAAAAATAGTTGTGATGAATTAAAACTATGATGCTATAAATGAGGTGCATAATAAAATGGAGGCATTCAATGCACAGATTGAAGAGGCAGAGAGGAGAATAGGTGAATTAGAAGATACAATTATACAAAAAGCAGAAGCCAAGAAAAAGAGATAAACTGATCCAGGAGCATGAAAGGAGAGTTCGAGAACTGAGTGACACAATCAAACGGAACAATATCTGTATCATAGGAATTCCAGAAGAGGAAGGGAGAGGGAAAGGCTCTGAAGGAGTCCTTGAACAAATTATAGCTGAGAATGTTCCCAATCTGGGGAAGGAAATGTTGAAATTCAAGAGACACAGAAAACTTGCCTCAGACGTAACTTGAATTATTCTTCTGTAGGACATATCATAGTGAAATTGGCAAAATATAGGGACAAAGAAAGAATTCTGAAAGCAGCTAGGGATAAAGTGGCCCGAACACACAAAGGGAGACCTATCAGAGTAGTTACAAACCTATCTATTGAAACTTGACAGGCCATAAAGGAATGGGAGGAAATTTTAATTCAATGTGATGAATAGAAAAAATATGCAGCCAAGAATCCTCTATCCAGCAAGTCTGTCATTCAGAATAGAAGGAGAGATAAATGTCGTCCCAAATAAACAAAAATTGAAAGAATTCATCACCATTAAACAGGCCCTACAAGAATTCCTGAGGGTGATGCTATGAGGAAATGTTGCAAAGAACGCAAGATACCAGAGACAACATGAAAAGCATGAATGGCACAAACGACACAATGACTCTAAACCCATATTTTTCAATATCAACACTGAATGTAAATGGGTTGAATGCTTCAATCAAAAGATATAGAATAGCAGAATGGATAAAAACACAAACTCCATTTATTTGCTGTCTACAAGAGACTCATTTTAAACCTGAGTACACCTTCAGATTGAAAGTAAGGGGATGAAGAAATATCTATCATGCTACTGGAAGTCAAAAGAAAGCTGGAGTAGCCATACTTATATCAGACAAACTGGACTTTAAAGTAAAGGCAGTAACACGGGATGAAGAAAGACATTATTTAAAAACAACAGGGTCTATCCATCAGGAAGAGCTAACAATTATAAATACCTATACACCGAAAATGGGAGTACACAAATACATAAAACAATTAATCACATACAGAAATAATCTTATGGATAAGGATGTGCTAATAGCAGGACGTTAATACTCCACTTACAGCAACAGATCAACTAGACAGAAAATCAATAAATAAAAAATGGACTTGAATGACAGATCGGACCAGATGGATTTGCCAGATATATTTAAAACTCTACATCCCGAGGCTACGGAGTTGACTTTCTTCAGAAATGTGCATGGCACATTCTCCAAGATAGATAACATACTGGGTCATAAAGGAGCCTTCAAAAGCTATAAAAGAACTGAAATCAGGGCACCAGGATGGCTCAGACAGTTAAGTGTCCAACTTCAGCTCAGGTCATGATCTCACAGTTCGTGGGTTCAAGCCCAGTGTCGGGTTCTGTGCTGACAGCTAGTTCATAGCCTGGAACCTGCTTAGGATTCTGTGCCTCCCTCTCTCTCTGACCCTCACCTACTCATGTTGCCTATTTCCCTCTCTCAGAAATAAATAAAACATAAAAATTTAAAAAAAGGGGGCACCTGGGTGGCTTAGTCGGTTAAGCGTCCGACTTTTGCTTAGGTCATGATCTCGCGGTTCGTGGGTTCAGGCCCCGCATCGGGCTCTGTGCTGACTGCCAGCTCAGAGCCTGGAGCCTGTTTCGGTCTGTGACTCCCTGTCTCTCTGACGCTCACGCTGTCTCTCTCTCTCTCTCTCCTAGAAATAAGTTAAAAAAAAAACATTAAAAAAAAGAATTGAGATCATACCATGCACGCTTTCAGATCACAATGCTATGAAACTTGAAATCAACCAAAGAAAAAATTCTGAAAAACCTCCAAAAACATGGAGGGTAAAGAACGCCCTACTAAAGAACGACTGTGCCATTCATGCAATTAGAGAAGAAATTAAAAATATATGGAAACAAAAGAAAATGAAAATACAACAATCCAAACTCTATGGGATGTGGCAAAGGCAGTCCTGAGAGGAAAACACATTGCACTCCAGGCCTATTTCAAGAAATTAGATAAAGTGCAAATACAAAATCTAACAGCACACCTAAGAGAATTAGGAGAGCAACAAGAGCACCCCAAACCAAGTAAAGAAGAGAAATAATAAAGATCAGGGCCAAAATAAACAATATAGAATACAACCCTCCCCACCAAAACAACAACAACAACAACAACAACAACAACAACAACAACAACAAAAAACAGTTCAACAGATCAATGAAACCAAGAGTTGGTTTTTTGAAAAAATAAACAAAATCGATAAACCTCTAGCCAGGCTTCTCATAAAAGAGAGAGCCTCGAAATAGACAAATCACGAATGAAAATGGATCTATTACAACCAAACCCTCAGAAATACAAGCAATCATCTGGGAAAACTATGAAAAATTATATGCCAACAAACTGGACAACCTAGAAGTGGACAAATGCCTAAACAGACACTCACTACCAAAATTCTCATGGGAAGAAACAGAAAATCTGAACAGACCCGTAACAAGTGAAGGAATTGAATCAGTGATCAAAAATCTCCCAACAAATAAGAGCCCTGAGGCAGATGGCTTCCCTAGGGAATTCTACCAGAGTTTTCTTTTTTTTTTTTTTTTTTTACAAATAGTTTATTGTCAAATTAGTTTCCACATAACACTCAGTGCTCATCCCCACAAGTGTCCTCCTCCATGCCCGTCCCTCCCTCCCCCCACATCCATCAGTCCTCAGTTTTTGTCAACATTCAAGAGTCTCTCATGGTTTGCCTCTCCCCCTTTCCCCCACCATTTCCGCCCTTCTTCTCCCCCTTGTTCCTCTGTTAAGCTCCTCCTAATCCTCCTATACGTGCACACATATGATATTTATCTTTCTCTGCCTGACTTACTTCGCTCAGCATAACACCCTCAAGGTCCATCCATGTTGCTACACATGGCCAGATTTCATTGTTTCTCATTGCCATGTAGTATTCCATGGTATAGATAAACCACATCTTCTTGATCCATTCATCTGTTGAGGGACACTTAGGCTCTTTCCATGTTTTAGCTATTGTGGAGAGTGCTGCTATGAACATTGGGGTACATGTGCTCCTATGCCTCAGCATTTCTGTATCCCTTGGGTAAATCCTAGCAGTGTTATTGCTGGGACATAGGGGAGTTCTATTGTTAGTTTCCTGAGGAACCTCCACACTGTTTTCCAGAGGGGCTGTACCAGCTTACATTCCCACCAACAGTGTAGGAGGGTGCCCGTTTTTCCACATCCTCGCCAGCATCTAGAGTTCTCTGATTTGCTCATTTTAGCCACTCTGACTGGCGTGAGGTGGTATCTCAGTGTGGTTTTGATTTGTATTTCCCTGATGTGGAGGGATGCTGAGCATCGTTTCATGTGTCTGTTGGCCATCTGGATGTCCTCTTTGGAGAAGTGTCCGTTCATATCTTCTGCCCATTTCTTCACGGGGTTGTTTGTTTTTCGGGCGTGGAGTTTGGTGAGTTCCTTATAGATTCTGGATATCAACCCTTTATCTGATATGTCATTTGCAACTATCTTTTCCCGTTCCGTTGGTTGCCTATTAATTTTCTGGGTTGTTTCCTTGGCTGTGCAGAAGCTTTTAATCTTGATGAGGTCCCAACAGTTTATTTTTGCTCTTGATTCCTTTGCTTTTGGGGATGTGTCAAGTAAGAAGTTGCTGCGGTGGACGTCAAGGAGGTTGTTTCCTGCTTTCTCCTCTAGGGTGTTGATAGTTTCCTGTCTCACGTTCAGGTCCTTGATCTATTTTGAGTTTATTTTTGTGCATGGTGTGAGAAAATGATCTAGTTTCATTCTTCTGCATGTTGCTGTCCAGTTCTCCCAACACCATCTGTTAAAAAGGCTGTCTTTTTTCCATCAGATATTCTTTCCTGCTTTGTCAAAGATTAGTTGGCTGTATACTTTTGAGTCCACTTCTGAGTTCTCAATTCTGTTCCATTGGTCTATGTGTCTGTTTTTGTGCCAATACCATACTGTCTTGATGATGACAGCTTTGTAGTAGAGGCTAAAGTCTGGATGGTGATCCCTCCCGTTTTGGTTTTATTTTTCAGGATTACTTTGGCTATTCGGGGTCTTTTGTGGTTCCATACAAATTTTAGGATAGTTTCTTCTAGTTTTGAGAAGTATGCTGGTGCAATTTTGATTGGAATTGCATTGAATGTGTAGAGTGCCTTAGGTAGTAATGACATCTTAACTATATTTATTCTTCCTATCCATGAGCATGGAATGTTTTTCCATTTCTTTGTGTCTTCTTCAATTTCCTTCATAAGTTTTCTATAGTTTTCATCATACAGATCTCTTGTATCCTTGGTTAGGTTTATTCCGAGGTATTTTATGGTTTTTTGTGCAATTGTGAACGGGATCAGTTTCTTGATTTCTCTTTCTGTTGCTTCATTGTTGGTGTATAAAAATGCAACCGATTTCTATGCGTTGATTTTGTAACCTGCAACTTGGCTGAATTCTTGGATCAGTTCTAGTAGGCTTCTGGTGGAGTCTGTCGGGTTTTCTATGTAGAGTATCATGTCATCTGCGAAGAGTGAAAGTTTGACTTCCTCTTTGCCAATTCTGATGCCTTTCATTTCCTTTTGGTGTCTGATGGCTGATGCTAGGACTTCCAGCACTATGTTAAACAGCAGTGGTGAGAGTGGGCATCCCTGTCATGTTCCTGATCTCAGGGGGAAAGCTCTGAGTTTTTCCCCGTTGAGGATGATGTTAGCTGAAGGCTTCTCATAGATGGCTTTGAGGATGTTTAAGTAGGTTCCTTCTATCCCAACTTTCTCGAGAGTCTTTATTAAGAAGGGATGCTGTATTTTGTCAAATGCTTTTTCTGCATCTATTGACAGGATCATATGGTTTTTATCTTTTCTTTTATTGATATGATGGATCACATTGATTGATTTGCGAATGTTGAACCAGCCCTGTAACCCAGGAATGAATCCCACTTGATCTTGGTGGATGATTCTTTTGATATGCTGCTGGATTCGATTTGCAAGGATCTTGTTGAGAATTTTTGCATCCGTATTCATCAAGGATATTGGCCTGTAGTTCTCTTTTTTGCTGGATCTCTGTCTGGCTTGGGAATCAGTGTGATGCTGGCTTCATAAAATGAGTCCGGGAGTTTTCCTTCGCTTTCTATTTTTTGGGATAACTTGAGAAGAATTGGGATTAATTCGGTTTTAAATGTCTGGTAGAATTCCCCAGGGAAGCCATCAGGTCCAGGGCTCTTATTTATTGGGAGATTTTTGATCACTGATTCAATTTCTTCACTCGTTATGGGTCTGTTCAGGTTTTCTATTTCTTCCCGTGTGAATTTTGGTAGTGAGTGTGTGTTTAGGAATTTGTCCATTTCTTCTAAGTTGTCCAATTTGTTGGCATATAATTTTTCATAGTATTCCCTGACAATTGCTTGTATTTCTGAGGGGTTGGTTGTAATAAGTCCATTTTCATTCATAATTTTGTCTATTTGGGTGCTCTCTCTTTTCTTTTGGATAAGTCTGGCTGGAGGTTTGTCAATTTTGTTTACTTTTTCAAAAAACCAACTCTTGGTTTCATTGATCTGTTCAATTGTTTCTTTGGTCTCTATGTTGTTTATTTCTGCTCTAATTTTTACTATTTCTCTTCTTCTACTGGGTTTAGGGCGTTCTTGTTGCTCTGCCTCTAGTACCTTTAGGTGAGCTGTTAGATTTTGGACTTGCGCTTTTTCTAATCTCTTGAAATAGGCCTGGAGAGCAATGTACTTTCCTCATAGCACTGCCTTTGCCGCATCCCGTAGATTTTGAATTGTTGTGTTTTCATTTTCATTTGTTTCCATATATTTTTTAATTTCATCTCTAATTGCCTGATTAGCCCATTCATTCTTTAGAAGGGTGTTCTTTAACCTCCATGTTTTTGGAGGTTTTCCTGACTTCTTCCTGTAATTGATTTCAAGTTTCAAAGCATTGTGATCTGACAGTGTGCATGGTAGGATCTCTATTCTTTTATATTTATTGAGGGCTGCTTTATGTCCCAGTATGTGATCTATCTTGGAGAATGTGCCATGCGCACTTGAGAAGAAAGTATATTCCCTGGCCTCAGGATGTAAAGTTCTAAATATATCCGTCAGATCCATCTGGCCCAATGTGTCTTTCAAGTCCATTATTTCTTTAGTGATTTTCTGTGTGGTTGACCTATCCATTGCTGTAAGCGGAGTATTAAAGTCCCCTGCTATTAGCACATTCTTATCTAGAAGCTAGTTTCTGTTTGTGATTAATTGTTTTAGATATTTAGGGGCTCCCATATTCGGTGCGTAGACATTTATGATTGTTAGTTCTTCCTGATGGATGGACCCTGTAATTATTATGTAGTGCCCTTCTTCATCTCTTTTGATTGTCTTTAATTTAAAGTCCAGTTTGTCTGATATAAGTATCGCTACTCCGGCTTTCTTTTGATTTCCTGTAGCATGATATATATTTCTCCATCCCCTTACTTTTAATCTAAAGGTATCTTCCCGTCTAAAATGAGTTTCTTGTAGACAGCATATAGATGGATTTTGTTTTTTAATCCATTCTGATACCCTATGTCTTTTGATTGGAGCATTCAGCCCATTTACATTCAGTGATATTATTGAAATATGTGGGCTTAGAGTCTTTGTATCTTTTGTAGGGTTCATGTTTGTGGTGGTGTCTCTGGAATCGTTGTTCCTTGCAACCTTTCCTTCAGAGCATCCCCCTCAGGATTTCTTGTAGGGCTGGCTTCGTGGTGACAAATTCTTTCAATTTCTGTTTGTTTGGAAAGGTTTTTATCTCTCCTTCTATTTTGAATGACAGGCTAGCTGGATAGAGGATTCTTGGCTGCACATTTTTACTCTTCATCACATTGAAGATCTCTTGCCATTCCTTTCTGGCCTGCCACGTTTCAGTAGATAGGTCTGTCACCACTCTGATAGGTTTCCCTTTGTATGTGAGGGCCCTTTTGTCCCTACCTGCTTTCAAAATTCTCTCTTTGTCCTTGTATTTTGCCATTTTTACGATGATATGTCGTGCAGAAGATCGATTCCAGTTACGTCTGAGAGGAGTCCTTTGAGCCTCTTGTATTTCCACATTTACTTCCTTCCCCAGGTTGGGGAAGTTCTCTGCTATAATTTGTTCCAGGACTCCTTCAGCACCTTTCCCTCTCTCTTCCTCTTCTGGGATTCCTATGATACGGATATTGTTGCGTTTGACTGTGTCGCTGAGCTCTCGAATTCTTCTTTCCTGTTCCTGGATCAGTTTGTCTCTTTTTTTGTCAGTTTCTTGTTTTTCTAGAATGGTGTCTTCTAAATCACTTATTCTCCTTTCTGCCTCTTCAAGCCGTGCGTTGGAGGCCTCTAATTTATTATGGATCTCATTTATCGCATTTTTTAATTATTCATGCCTATTTTTATTTTCCATTCTGTCTGTAGCCATAGTTTCTTTGATGTCGCCTATGTTTTTTCAAGCCCTGCTATTAATTTCACCATTATTATTCTAAAATCTTGTTCACTTATGCTGCTGATATCTGTTTTGAGCAGTTTATTAGCTGTCATTTCTTCTTGGAGTTTCTTTGGAGGAGAGCTCTTTCGTTTCCTCATTTTAGTTAGCTTTCCGGCTCTTGTTGGTTTTAAAGACCTGTTATGCTCTCTGTTTCTATGAGCACTGCTATATCCAAGAAACTCTTTGACTTTCCAGGGCCTATCCTTTCAGAGATTGTTTTTGAATGGTATCCCTCGGTCACTCTTGTTGGGACCTTAGTTATTTTATTTTCCTATTCGTAGTGATATTTGGGACTCTTCACCTTGTGTACTCTAGCTTGTTTCTTGATGTAGCCCTGGAAAAGAAAACAGACAGACAAACACACAGGGAGCAGGAGCACACAAACGCACAGGCTGATTCAACTAACATGCAAAGTGAGAGGGAAAACGAAAAGTTAATAGAAAAGACGGAGGAGGGAGGGCGAATAGGGAGCATAAAATACATAAAAGGGTCAAAAAGGGGAAAAGAAAAGGAAAAAAGAAGAAAACCAATGGACAAAGAACAGTTTAAAGCATATACCTGGATTTCCCAGCTACAGTTAAATAGCCGTGTGTATGCAGTGCTGGTTGAAGAGCATAGAGAAAAAGAGAGAAGGCAGGTCGAGACAAGGCAGATTTGGAAATAGAATGAACAGGCAGAGGGATAAGAAGCTTTTTTCAAAGAGGTAAAGGGTAGAATATGGTTGGATAGGTGAGAGAAGGATGCTGGAATTATCCAGAGAAACTATATAGTCTAATTACTCCTGAGAGAAATAGCTGAAAAAGTCGGTAGGTGTAGAATTTACACTTACAGAATGGACTTGTTGTGATTGTTTAAGCAAGCTGGCGACCAGAGTTAATCAGGTCAGTGTTTTGGGGAAAAAAGCGACAAAAGAGAAAGAAGAAGAAAAAAGAGAAAAGAAAGGGGAAAAAAAAAGAAAGAAGAAAAAAAAAGGGAAAAAGAAAAAAAAAGGGAGGAGGGCACCTCTCAGGCAGGGATGGGCGTGGTGTGATCCGATGCCTCAGGCGGGGGTTCTGCCTTGGCGATTGTGGGGAGGAGAGTGACGGTGCTCCAGTCCCTTCTTGAACCCCGCGCTGCAGCTCGCTTTTTTTTTTTTTTTGGCGTGTCAACTCCCCGTTCCGGGGACGCAGCCGAAGTTGGTTGCACTCTTCAACCCAGGCCAGTTCCAATCTCCAAATCCCAGTCCGCGCACCCCGCTGAAGTTGCCTTAGACTTCCCAGACAACCCCCTCGGGCTATTCCAGGCTCCCTGCTGAGCTCTGGGGGCGGAGTCAGGATCGCTGCTTCCTTCTCTGGGTCGGCTCTGGCGCGCATGCGCGGGGGCTTGCCTGCCGGGTCCGCGTAGCCTGAGCCCGCTGGAGTGAGGAAAACCGGGTCTCTCTATGGCTCGTCACCCGAAACACGAACTCACAGGCAAATTTCCCAGTTTTTAGCTCTTTGCCTTCCCTCTCGAGTTCCAGCCAGCCAGGAGCGCGGACGCCCAGTGTCTGCACGTTTCTTTCAGGGATCCCAGCCGCCCTGGAGCTACAGTGGCAGCAGGCGCGCCGCCGCTGGAGTGAGGAAAACCGGGTCTCTCTATGGCTCATCACCCGAAGTACGAACTCACAGGCAAATTTCCCAGTTTTTAGCTCTTTGCCTTCCCTCTCGAGTTCCAGCCAGCCAGGAGCGCAGACGCCAGGTGTCCGCGCGTCTCTTTCAGGGGTCCCAGCCTCCCTGGAGCTACAATGGCGGCAGGCGCGCCCACGCCACTTTAAAACCCAACCTCCAGGAGCGGCACAAAGAAGCAGTTTGTGTGCTCAGCCTCCCCCAGGACCAGTTGTCGCGAGGGGACCTGGTGTGCAGGTATTTGGCAAGTACGGTCTTTCTATGCACCGAGCGGAGATTTTTCTGTCTCGGACTCTCTCCTTTTCCCCTCTCACTCCCCGTAGAGGGTAGAGGGGGATCGCCTCCCACCCTGGAGGCTCCGATCCCGGCCCGATTTTACCTTCCCCGGTTCGCACTCACGTTAGAAGGCTTTCTCAGTGGATTCTGCGTCCTTATTCTCCCAGTCTCTCAGGTTTTGTATGGTTTCCAATGGCTTCAGATCTTTTCTGTGTGATGTATGGGCGCGAGTGCAAGTACGGAGCTCCTTACTTCTCCGCCATCTTGCCTCAATCTCTACCAGAGTTTTCAATCAGTGTTAATAACAATTCTTCTCAAGCTAGTCCAAAAAATAGAAATGGAAGGAAAACTTCCAGACTCACTCAACGAAGCCAGCATCACTTTGATTCCCAAGCCAGACAGAGACACAGCAAACAAAGAGAACTACAGGCCAATATCCTTGATGAATACGGATGCAAAAATCCTCAACAAGATACTTGCAAATCAAAATCAACAGCACATAAAAAGAATTATCAACCATGATCAAGTGGGATTCATTTCTGGGTTACAGGGCTGGTTCAAAATTCGCAATTCAATGTGATACATCACATTAACAAAAGAAAAGATAAAAACCATATGATCCTGTCGACAGATGCAGAAAAAGCATTAGACAAAATACATCATCCCTTCTTAATAAAGATCGTCAAGAAAGTCGGGATAGAAGGAACTTTCTTAAGCATCATAAAGGGCATTTATGAGAAGCCCTCAGCTAACATCATCCATAATGTGGAAAAACTAAGAGCTTTCCCCCTGAGATCAGGAACACGAAAAAGATGTCCACTCTCACTACTGTTGTTTAACATAGTGCTGGAAGTCCCAGCAGCAGCAATCAGACAGGAAAAGGAAATCAAAGGCATCAGAATTGGCAAAGAAGTCAGACTCTCCCTTTTCACAGACGACATGATACTCTACATAGAAAACCTGACAGACTGCACCAGAAGCCTACTAAAACTGATCCATGGATTCAGCAAACTTGCAGGGTGCAAAATCAACATACAGAAATCGGTTGCATTCCCATACACCAACAATGAAGCAACAGAAAGAGAAATCAAGAAACTGATCCCATTCACAATTGCACCAAAAAACATAAAATACCTAGGAATAAATATAACCAAAGATATAAGAGATCTGTATGATGAACACTATAGAAAATTTATGAAAGAAATTGAAGAAGGCACAAAGAAATGGAGAACATTCCATGCTCATGAATCAGAAGTATAAATATTGTTAAAATGTCATTACTACCCAAAGCAATCTACACATTCAATGCAATCCCAATCAAAATTGCACCAGCATTCTTCTCAAAACTAGAACCAACTCTCCTAAAATTTGTGTGGAACAACAAACGACCCCAAATAGCCTAAGTAATACTGAAGAAGAAAACCAAAACAGGAGACATCACAATCCCAGACTTTAGCATCTACTACAAAGCTGTCTTCATCAAGACAGTGTGGTATTGGCACAGAAACAGACCCATAGACCAATGGAATAGAATAGAAAACTCAGAATTGAACCAACAAATATACAGCCATCTAATCTTTGACAAAGCAGGAAAGAGTATCCAATGGAAAAAAGACAGCCTCTTTAACAGATGTTGCTGGGAGAACTGAACAGCAATATGCAGAAGAATGAAACTAGACCACTTTCTGACACCATACACAAAAATAAACTCAAAATGGATAAAGGATCTGAGTGTGAGACAGGAAACCATCAAAACTCTAGAGAAGAATGCAGGAAATAACCTCCTTGACCTCAACCGCAGCAATTTCTTACTTGACACATCTCCAAAGGCAATGGAATCAATAGCAAAAGTGAACTATTGGGACCTTATCAAGATAAAAAGCTTCTGCACAGCAAGGGTAGCAATCAATAAAACTAATAGGCAACCGATGGAATGGGAAAAGCTAGTTGCAAATACATATCAGATAATGACTAGTATCCAGAATCTATAAAGTACTCACCAAACTCCACACCCAAAAAACAAATAATCCAGCGATGAAATGGATGGAAGACATAAACAGACACTTCTGCAAGAGGACATCCAGATGGCCAACAGACACATGAAACGATGCTCAGCATCCCTCATCTTCAGGGAAATGCAGATCACAACCACGCTGGGATACCACCTCAAGCCGATCAGAGTGGCTAAAATGAACAAATCAGGACACTATAGATGCTGGTAAGGAGGTGGAGAAACAGGCACGCTCCTACACTGTTAGTGGGAACGTAAACTGGTTCAACCCTTCTGGAAAACAGTGTGGAAGTTCCTCAAAAAATTAACAATAGAACTCCCCTACGACCCTGTAATAGCACTGCTAGAAATTTATCCAAGGGATACAGGAGTCCTCATACATAGGGGGCACATGTACTCCAATGTTCATAACAGCACTGTCAACAATAGTCAAAACATGGAAAGAGCGTAAGTGTCCATCAACTGACGAATGGATCAAGAAGATGTGGTTTATCTATACAATGGAATATTACATGGCAATGAGAAAGAATGAAATCTGGCCATGTTTAGCAACATGGATGGAACTCGATATTATGCTGAGCGACATAAATCAGGTAGAGAAAGACAGATACCATATGCTTTCACTTATAGGGGGATTAGAAGAAACAACAGAGGAACATGGGAGAGGAGAAGGGAAAAAATAGTTGGGGAGAGAGAGAGAGGAGATCCATGAGAGTCTCTTGAATACTAAGAACAAACTGAGGGCTGATGGTGGTGGGGGAGAGGGGAAGTGGGGTTATGGGCATGGAGGAGGGTATTTGTTGGGATGAGCACTGGGTGTTTTATGGAATCCAACTTGACAATTTACTATGAAGGGAAAAAAATCCATATAAAAAAAAAAACCTTTAGGATCAGTATGCTGATATCCGCAAGTTGACTGGTAGGGATTTTGATTGAGATTGTATTAAATCTATAGATTATATTGGGAAGAACTGATATTTTGAAAATATTGAGCCTTTCTATTCATGTTTATGGGATATTT
The DNA here is from genome assembly GCA_017311185.1 of Proteles cristata cristata. NCBI lineage: Eukaryota > Metazoa > Chordata > Mammalia > Carnivora > Hyaenidae > Proteles > Proteles cristata. The sequence continues at coordinate 60,239 of JAESUZ010005156.1, forward strand.
ACCCATTTTATTTAGATCTTCTTTGATTTATTTCATCAGTATTTTGTATTTTCCCCATATAGATTTTGTACATATATTTTTCATATTTGTGCGGAAATATTTCATTTTTGGTGTTAATATAAATGTTCTTATCTTTTTTATTTCAAATTCCATTTTTCATTGCTGGTGTATAAGAAAAAAATGAGTTTTGTAAATTAACCCTGTATCCTGCAACATTCCTTTTATTACTCACTAGTTCCAGGGCTTTTTTCTTGACTATTTGAGATTTTCTATAGAGGCAATCATGTCATCTGTGAATAAGTACAGCTTTAATGCTTCCGTTTGCATCTATATACCTTTATTTCCTTTTTTTTTTCTCTTATTGCATTAGCTAGGACTTCCAGTGTGATATTAAACAAGAGTGGTGAGTAGGGATATCCTTTCCTTGTTCCTGTTCTTAGCAGAAAGCATCTCACCCTTATGTTAGCTGTAAATTTCTTGTTGATACTCCTTATTAAGTTTCAAGAATTTTGCTCTATTCCTAGTTTTCTGAGTTTTTATCATAAACGGGTATTGAACTTAGCCAAATGCTTTATTCTGTTCTATTGATGTGATCATATCATTTATCTTCTTTAGCCTTTGATATAATTGATTAAGTTAATTGATTTTCAAATGTTGAATCACTCTTGCGTACTTGGAATAAATTCTACTACCTGTGGTGTATATTCGTTTTATATACATTGTTCGGTTTTACCGGTCAATATTTTGTAAGGATATTCACAATTATCTGCAAGAAGTATATTGGTCTGTAGTTTTCCCTTTTTGTAATGTATTTGCCTAGTTTTGGTAATGCTGGTCTCAGAATTGGGGGGGGGGGCGGATTATTCCCTCAGCTTCTATTTTCTTTGAGAGATTAGATAAAATTGTTATAATTACTTCCTTAAATATTTGGTAGAATTCACCAGTAAACCTGAGCCTGGTGCTTTTTCTCTTGGAAGCTTGTTAAGCATTGATTCGATTTCTTTGATAGTTATAGGTTTATGAAGATTATCTATTTATCCTTGTGTTAGTTTTGGTAGATTATGTTTTTTAAGGAATTGTTGGAATTCTTCTATGTTATCAGTATTTTGAACAAAGTTGTTCCTACTATTCCTTCATTATCCTTTTAATGTCCATAAAAATATTTCTGGTATTAATAGATATGTTTCTCTCTTTTTTCTTAAACTGCCTAGTGACTTATAAATATTTTTAATCTTTAAAGAACCAACTTTTGGTTTCATTGAGTTCCTCTCTTGATTTCCTGCCTTCATATCAACGAATTCTGCTCTAATTTTTATTGTCGTTTTCTTCTGCTTACTTTGGGTTTAGTTTGCTCTTATTTTTTTAGTTGCCTAAGGTGGAAGCTTCAATTATTGATTTTAAGATCTTTTTAATTTTTAATATATTCATTCAATTCTATAAATTTCTCTCTAAGCACTGTTTGCTGCACCTTACAATTTTTATAAAATATATTTTCATAACATTTTTTCCCAAATTCTGTAGTTTCCCTTGAGAGGTCTTTGGCCCATGTATTATTCAGAAGTGTGTTGATTAATCTCCAACTATTTGAGAGAAGTTAAGGTGGCAGAGAAGTAGGGGGACTGTAATTTTCCTCACCCCTCAAACACAGCTGTATAGAGGTCAGATCACTTGGAACACCCAGGAAATGAATCTGTGAATTGGTAGAAGCATCTCCACAAGTGGAGGGAGACAGCTTGGTGGGATTGAGGTACGTGTATGTGAATTGGGGAAATAAAATAGCATAGGCATGAGGGGAGATAATAACGCCTTCTGTAGAGAGACTAAAGAGAAAGACAAAGGGGTTGTGAAATTGCAGTACTGAGGTAACATAGAGGAAAACCTCTCCAGTCCACGAACTGGAGAATGAGAAATACAGACAGTGCCAGTTTCTATTTTGCAAACAGCTTTAGGAACTTAAGCTCAGGAGTTTCAAAAGTGTGAGACTTTATCTGGACCAGAACGTACCATATGTGCACAACTTGGGAGAAAAGAGCCCGGACTTTGGCCACTGTAGTGATTTCAGGGGCACACTGAGAGGTAATAGTCCCCTTTCTTGATTACTGTGGGAAAAGGGTTTGTTGCCTCTCAAGGATAAAAGGCCTTGCAAGTGCCAGCCAAACGCCTTAATTGGAAGGGCTGAGTAGAAGGACCGCTACATCAGAAAAGGGTCTGCATGGTGCAGGGCACTTTAATACATTGTGTTTTTTGTTTCAGTTTTTTTTTAATGTTTATTCATATTTGATACAAAGAAAGACAGAGCAAGAGCAGAGAAGGGGCAGAGACAGAGAGGGAGATACAGAATCCATAGCAGGCTCCAGGCTCTGAGCTTTCAGCACAGAGCCCGATTCGGGGCTTGAACCCACAAACTGCAAGATCATGATCTGAGCCAAAGTTGAACACTTAACCACCTGAGCCACCCAGGTGCCCCTAAGGCATTGGGTTGTTAATCTGAGCCGAGTGCCAAGAAGGCGCAGGAGAACTGTGGAGCACGGCAAGTCAACTGTCTGCACTATTCTGTGAGGGCAGCCTGAACAGCGTGGTTTGAGACACCCAGTCCAGAGGAGGAGAGATTGGCGTGTTGCCACTTTTCTCCCCAAAACCAATACAGTGGGGCTTCAGGGGGCAGCACAGTGGCCTCCAGTGGAGGTGGGACCCACTTACATCAAACCCTGCCCCTCCATGCCTGGCAACTGCTTATTTGCTGCAAGAAGACTGACCCAATGCAGCCTGCCTCTCTTCCAGACCAGCACAGACACCACTCCCAGGCACAAATAGACAACTGCTTTTTGTTTTTATTATTATCTGTCTGTTTGTTCTTTACTTTTTTTTTTCTTGCCCTTCTTTTTTTCTTTTGGAATCAGGCTTTTGGAATCATGTTTTCTGATTTGATTTTGGTCAATTCCTACACACATATTCTGTTTTGTTTGTTTATTTAATCAGGTAATTATGCTCTATTCCTTTAACAGCTTTCCTATATCTTCTTTATCTTCCTTTCTCTCTCTCTCTCTCTGGATTTAGCCTTATGTTCTTTTAGCTCTGTTTTTTCTTTTCTTCTTTTCTCCCCCTTCATTTTTCTCTTTGCATGGGGTCAGATTCCCCCCAACCCCTTTCCCTTTTTTTTTCCAGGGTTACTTCAACAAACAAATCAAAGCACACTTGGTTGAAGGTCAAAACATTCCACCACTACAGGAAAGGAGGAGATTTTCAGAGGATTGACCAGTGGGAAATAACAGCCAAAATGAAATAACAGAGTGCATGCAACACACTCCAAAAACACTTCTTTAAGTTCCAGGACCTGGACAGTGTATGACCCCTTTTTAATACAGTAGTACTCACAAGTGCAAGACACATAACAAGATATTAAAACATGTAAAAGAAAGAAACCTAGCCAAAATGATGAAATGGAAGAACTCTACTCAAAAGAAAATTCAGGAAAAAATGACAGCCAGACAATTGCTGAAAACATATATAAACAATATATTTGAACAAGAATTTAGAATAACCTGGGCTTGAAAAAAACATAGAGGACAGCAGAGAATCTATTGCTGCAGAGATCGAAGACCTAAGAAATAATCATGATGAATTAAGAAGCTGGAAAAAAAAAGGGAAAGGAAATTACTACATCACAAGAGGAGAATTAGAGAACTAAGTTATTTTGTGAAATGAAAAAATATCCATATCATAGGAGTTCCATAAGAAGAAGAGCAAGAGAAAGGGGCAAACGGCTTATTTGAACAAATGATACCTGAGAACGCCTCTAATCTGGGGAAGGATATTGGCATCTAAGTGCAAGAGGCAGAGAACTCCCTTCAAAATCAACAGAAACAGGTCAACAACATGACATATTATGGTGAAACTGGCAAAATAAATGATAAAGAGAATTCTGAAAGCAGCTAGGGACAAATGGCCCTTTACCTACAAGGGCATACATATAAGGGTAGTAGCAGACCTGTCTACTGAAACCTGAAAGGCCAGAAGGGGGTGTCAGGAAATACTCAATGTGCTTAATAGGAAAAATATGCAGCCAAGAATCCTTTATCTAGCAAGGCTGTCATTCAGAATAAAAGGAAAGATAAAGGCTTTCCCAGAAAATCAAAAACTAAAGGTGTTCATGGCAATTAAACCAGTCCTGCAGGAGATCCTATGGGGGACTCTGTGAGTGGCAAGCAGCAGACTATAAAGGACTAGAGACATCACCAGAAACAGGAAACCTACAGATAGCACCATGGCACTAAATCCATATCTTTCAATAATTACTCTGAATGTAAATTTACTAGATGCCCCAATCAAAAGACATAAGGTGTGGGAATGGTCAAAAACCACAAGACCCATCTATATGCTGCTCAAAAGGGACTTGTTTTAGACCTGAAGACACCAGCATATTGAAAGTGAGGGGATGGAAAACCATCTATCATGCTAATCGACATGAAAAGAAAGCTGTAGTAGCTATACTTATACCAGACAAACTAGATTTTAAAACAAAGACTGCAACAAGAGATGAAGAATGCATTGTATCATAATTAAGGGATCTATCCATCAAGAAGTGCTAACAATTGTAAATGTTTATGCCCCCACTATGATGGCACCCAAATATATAAATCAATTAACAACAAATATAAACAAATGTATAGATAATAATACCATAATTGTAGGGGGCTTTATTACTCCACCTATAGCAATGGACAGATAATCTAGACAGAAAATCAATAAGGAAACCACAGCTCTGAATGACACACTGGACCAGATGAACTAACAGATATATTCAGAACTTTTTCATCCTACAGCAGCAGAATATTCTCAAGCGCACATGGAACATTCTCCAAAATTAATTATGTACAGGGTCACAAAACAGCCTTCAACAAGTATAAAAAAGATTGAGATTATACCACACATATTTTCAGATCGCAATGCTATGAAATTTGAAATTAACCACAAGAAAAAATTTGGAAAGCCCCCAAATACATTGAGGTTAAGGAATATCCTATTAAAGAATGAATGGATCAACCAGAAAATTAAAGAAGAAAGCAAATGAAAATAAAAACACAACGGTCCAAACCCTTTGGGGTACAGCAAAGACATTCCTAACAGGAAAATACATTGCAATTCAGGCATATCCAAAGAAGCAAGAAAACTCCCAAATACACAACCCAACCTTACACCTAAAGGAGCTAGAAAGTCAGCAGCAAAGAAATCCCAAAGCCAGCAGAAGAAGAGAAATAACAACGATTAGAGAAGAAATAAACAAGATAGAATAAAAAAAAAAAAGAGTAGAACAGATCAAGAGTCTAAGAGCTGTTTTTTGAGAGAATAAACAAAATTGATAGTCCCCTTTCCAGACTTATCAAAAGGAAAAGAAAAAGGACCCAGATAGATAAAATCACAAATGAAAGAGGAGAGATCACAACCAACACCACAGAAATACAAACAGTTATTAGACAATACTATGAAAAATTATATGCCAACAAACTAGACAATCTGGAAGAAACAGACAAATTCCTAAAATCACACACATTACCAAAACTCAAACAGGAAGAAATAAAAACAATTGAACAGTTGCATAACCAGCTAAGAAATTTAATCAGTTATCAAAAACCTCCCCAAAAATGAGAATCCTGAGCTAGGTGGCTTCACAGAGGATTTCTACCAGACATTTAAAGCAGAGTAAATACCTATTCTCCTCAAACTGCTCCAAAAAGTAGAAACAGAAGTGAAGCTCCCAGACTCATTGTAGAAGCCAGCATTAGCTTGATTACAAAACCAATGACCTCACTAAAAAGAATTACAGTCCAATACCCCTGAGGAACATGGATGCAAAAACTCTCAATATTATATGAGCAGATTGAATTGAACAGTACATTAAAAGAATTATTCACCATGGTCAGGTGGGATTCATTCCTGGGCTGCAGGGCTGGCTCAATATTCACAAACCAATCAACGTGATACATCACATTAATATAAGAAAGGATAAGAACCATATGATCCTGTCAATAGTTCCAAAAAAAGCATTTGACAAAATACTGCATCCTATCTAAAAAAAATTTTTTTAGAGGCATCTGGGTGACTCCGTCGGTTAAGCACCAGACTTCAGCTCAGGTCATCATGTCGCAGTCTGTGAGTGCCAGCTCCATGCCAGGCTCTGTGCTGACAGCTCAGAACCTGAAGCCTGCTTTGGATTCTGGATCTCCCTCTCTCTGACCCTCTCCTGTTTGCACTCTGTCTGTCTCTCTCTCTCAAAGATAAATAAATATGAGAGAGAGGCAGACAGACAGACAGACAGACATAGCATGAGTCGGGGAGGGGAAGAGAGAGGGAGACACAGAATCTGAAGCAGGCTCTAGCCTCTGAGCTGTTGGCACAGAGCATGAAGCGGGACTCAGACTCACAAACCATGAGAGCATGACCTGAGCCAAAGTTGGACACTTAGCCAAGTCAGCCATCCAGGTGCCCATACAGCATCATTTCTTAATAAAAATCCTCAAGAAAGTTGGGATAGAAGGGACATAGCTTAATATCATAAAAACTGTATTTGAAAGGCCCACAGCTAGTACCCTCAATGGGGAACAACTGAGAGCTTTCCCTCCGAGATTAGAAACATGACAGGGATATCCACTCTCACCACTGTTGTTTAACATAGCATTGTATGTCCTAGCCTTAGCAATCATACAACAAAACAAAATAAAAGGAATCCAAATTGGTAAAGAAGTTAAACTTTCAATCTTCACAGATGACATATACTCTATGTGGAAAACCTGAAAGAGTCCACCACAAAACTGCTAGAACTGACACAGGATTTCGGTAAAGTCGCAGGATATAAAATAAATGTACAGAAATTGGTCGCATTTGTATACACCAATAAGGAAGCAACTGAAAGTGATAATAGGGAATCAGTCCCATTTACAATTGCATGAAAACCCATAAAATACCTAGGAATAAACCTAAACAAACAGGTAAAAGATCTGTATGCTGAAACGTATAGAAAGCTTATGAAAAAATTGTTCTCTGTATTCAAGAGTCTTTCATGGTTTGCCTCTCTCCCTCTCCCCCACTATTTCCCCCCTTCTTCTCCCCCCACAGTCCTCCGTCAGTTCCTCCTAATCCTCCTATACGTGACTCTTGAATACAGAGAACAAACTGAGGACTGATGGGTGTGGGGGGGAGGGGGGAGATGTGCCTGGAGGAGGGCACTTGTGGGGATGAGCACTGGGTGTTATATGGAAACCAACTTGACAATAAACTATTTGTAAAAAATGAAAAAAAAAATAAAATAAAATTCTATTGAATTAAAAAAAAAGAAAGCTTATGAAAGAAATTGAAAAAGACAGAAAGAAATGCAAAGACATTCCATACTCACAAGAATAAGAAATACTGTTCAAATGTTGATACTACCCAAAGTAATCTACACATTTAATGCAATCCAGATCAAAATAGCACCAGCATTCCTCACAGAGCGAGAAAAAGCAATTCTAAAATTTGTATGAAACCACAAAAGTCCCTGAATAGCCAAAGTAATGTTGTAAAAGAAAACCAAACCTGGAGGCATTACAATCCCAGACTTTAACCTGTATTACAAAGCAGAAATCATCAAAACAGTATGGTACTGGCACAGAAACAAGACACATAGATCAATGGAATAGAATACAGAACTCAGAAATGTACTCACAAATATATGGCTAACTAAACTTTGACAAAGCAGGAAAGAGTATCCAATGAGAAAAGAATATTTTTAGCAAATGATGCTGGGAGGACTAGACAGCAACATGCAGAAGAATGAAAGTGGACCACTTACACCATCCAGAAAAATATACTCATAATGGATGAAATACCTACATGTGAGACAGGAAAAAAAATCAAAATCCTATAGGAGAAAAACAGTCAGCAACCTCTTTGACCTTGATCACAGCAACTTCTTACTTGACATCTCTCCATAGTCAAGGGAGGTAAAACCAAAAATGAACTGTTGGGACATCATAAAGATAAAAAAGCTTTGCACAGTAAAGCAATCAACAAAAAAGGCAGCTGACAAAATGTGAGTAGATATTTGCACATGTCATATAGGATAAAGGGTTAGTATCAAAAATCTATAAGTAGATAAAAAAAATAAATCATCCAATGAAGAAATGGGCAGAAGACATGAAAGACAGTTTTCAAAAGAAGACAACTCGATGGCAAACAGACAGATGAAAAGATGCTGAACATCGCTTATCATCAGGGAAATACAAATCAAAGCCACAATGAGATACAACACCAAACCTGTCAGAATGGCTAAAATTAACAACCCAGGAAACAACAGAAGTTTGTGAGGATGTGGAGAAAGGGGAACCCTCTTGCACTGTTGGTGGGAATGCAAACTGGTGTAGCCACTCTGGAAAACAGTATGAAGGTTCCTCAAAAAATTAAAAATAGAATTATCCTATGACCCAGCAATTGCATTACTAGAAATTTATCCAAAGGATATAGGAGTGTTGATTTGTAGGGGCATATGCAATCCAATGTTAATAGCAGTGCTATCAACAATAGCCAAATTATGGAAAGAGCCCAAATGTCCATCTACTGATGAATAAAGAGGATGTAGTGTATTTATGCAATGGAATACTACTAGTTGATGAAAAATAATGAAATCTGCCATTTGCAACAACGTGGATGGAACTAAAGGGTATTATGCTAAGTGAAATAAGTCAGAGAAAGACAGATATCACATGATTTCACTCTTAGGTGGAATTTGAAAAACTTAACAGAAGACCATGGGGGAAAGGAAGGAAAAAAGTAGTTACAGAGAAAGAGGCAAACCATGAGACTCTTAAATACAGAGAACAAACTGAGAGCTGATGGGGGTGTGGAAAATGAGTGATAGGTGAAGGTGGGCACTTGTTGGGATGAGCACTAGGTATTATATATAAGTGATGAATCACTGGGTTCTACTCCTGAAGCTAAGACTACACTATATGTTAACTAAGTTGTGAATTAAAAAAAAAAAATCCAAGTATTTTAGGGTTTTGCAGTTATTTTTCTGTAATTCATTTCTAGTTAAATTCCATTGTGATCTGAGAACACAGTTTGAATAATGTCTTTTTTTTAATTTTTAATTTTAAGGTGTGCTTTATGTCCCAGAATGTGTTTTACTTTGGGGAATGTTCCATGTGAGCCTGAGAAGAATGTGTATTCTGCTGTTTTGGATGAAGCATTTTATAAATGTTAATTAAACACTTTGTATTGATAATGCTGTTCGGTTCACGTCAGTTTTTTGGATTTTCTATTTACTGAACCTGTCAATTACTCATATGGAGTATTGAAGTCTCCAATTTTAATAGTGGATTTGTCTCGTCTTCCTTGAAATTTTATCACTTTTTGTCTTATGTTTTTCCTCACTCTGTTGTTATGTGCACATACAGTTAAGGATTGTCATGTCTTCCTTGAAAAAGTGAGCCACCCCACCCTTTATCCTGGTAATGTTTCATGCTCTGAATTCTGCTTTGTCTAGATTAATAGAGTGACTCCAGCTTTCATCTGTTTAATGTTAGCATTGTATTTCTTTCTCCATTCCTTTATTTTGATTCTATCCATGTCTTTATATATAAAGTGTGTTTTAGACTACATGTAATTGGATCTTTTTTTTTTTAAAACTGATGCATGAAGTCTTTTTCAATTGGTTTATTTAGACCACTGACATCTAAAGTGATCATTGATATGGTTGGATTAATATCTATATATGTGTTACTGTTTTCTATGTCGCCTTTTTCTTTGTTTCTTTTTCTCTTTTTCTGCCTTCTGCTTTAATTTTTTAAAATGTTTATTTATTTTTGAGAGAGAGAGAGACAGATTGCGCGTGAGTGGGGGAGAGGCAGAGAGAGAGGGAGACACAGAATCTGAAGCAGGCTCCAGGCTCTGAGCTGTCAGCACAGAACCCAATGTGGGACTTGAACCCATGAACCATGAGATCATGACCTGAACCAAGTCAGACGCTTAACCAACTGAGCCACCCAGGTGCCGATCTGCCTTCTACTTTAAATTGTACATTTTATATCATTTTCTCTCTTCTCTTAGCATATCTTTGATAGTTTTGTTTTTACTTTGTTTTAGTGGTTGCTCTAGTGTTTGCAATATACATTTACAATGTATCCAAGTTCACTTTCAAAACATTCAAGGAAGTGCATGTACTTTATAACAGAGTATTTCCAATTCCTTTTACCCTTATAACATTGCTGTCATTCATTTCACTTTGTCCATAAGCTGTAATCCCCCCACACACTGTTGATATTATTTTGAGCAATCTTTTATCTGTTAAATCAATTAAGAATAAAAAGAATATTTAATTTTACCTTAATTTATCCCTTGTCTAATACATTTATATTTTACATAGATAATATACAGAGCAATATTGGCATCAGAAGTAGAATTCAATGATTCATCACTTGCATACAACACCTAGTGCTCATCACAACCAGTGCCTTTCTTTATACCTATCACCTATGTGTCCCATCTTCCCCCACACTACCACCTCCCTCCAGCAACCCTCAGTTTGTTCTCTATCGTTAAGAGTCTTGTGGTTTCTTTCCCTTTCTTCTCTCCTCCCTCTTCCCACATGTTCATCTGTTTAGTTTCTTAAATTCCACATATGAGTGAAATCATATGGTAGGTATTTGTCTTTATCTAATTGACTTATTTCACTTAATATAATACATTCTAGCTCCACCCACATCATTGCAAACAGTAAGATTTCATTTTTTTGATGGTTAAGTAATATTGCATTATACACACACACACACACCACATTTTCTTTATCCGTACAATAGTCAATGTACATTTAGACACTTTCTATAGTTTGGCTATTGTTGAGAATGTTATTATAAACATTGGGTTACATGTACTCCTTTGAATCTGCATTTTTGTATTCTTTGGGTAAATACCTAATAGGGCAGTTGGTGGATCATAGGGTAGTTTTATTTTTAGTTTTTTAAGTAAACTACATACGGTTCCCCAGTGTGACTGCACCAGTTTGCATTCACACCAATGGAGCAAGAGGGTTCCCCTTTTTCCACATCCTCACTAATACTTGTTGTTTCTTGTGTTGTTAATTTTAGCTGTTCTGACAGGTGTGAGGTGTTATCTCAATGTGGTTTTCATTTGTATTTCCCTAATGATTAGTGATGTTGAGCATCTTTTCATGTGCCTGTTAGCCATATGGATGTCATTAGAAAAGAACCTATTTGTCTTCTGTCCACTTCTTAAACTCTATTGTTTGATTTCTGTGTGTAGAGATTCATAAGTTCTTTACAGATTTTGGATACTAAATCCTTATCAGATACGTCATTTGCAAATATCTTCTCCCATTCCATCGGTTGCCTTTTAGTTTTGTTGACTGTTTCCTTTGCTGTGCAGGAGCTTCTTATCTTGAGAGATCCAACATTACATGTTTGCTTTCGGCGATGTGTCTAGTAAGAAGTCGCTCTGCTGAGGTCAATGAAGTTGCTGCCTGTGTTCTTCTCTAGGATTTTGATGGTTTCCTGTCACATTTAGGTCTTTAATCCTGTAATATTTCCTGTTACATTTAGGTCTTTCATCCCTTATGAATTTATTTTTGTGGATGATGTAGGAAAGTGGTCTAGTTTCATTCTTCTGCATGTTGTTGTCTAGTTTTCCCAACACCATTTGCTGAAGAGACTGTCTTTTTTCCATTGGATATTCTTTTCTGTTTTTTTCAAGATGAGTTGAGCATATAGTTGTGGGTCCATTTCTGGGTTTTATATTTTCCTCCATTGATCTATGTGTCTATTTTTGTGTCAGTACCATAATGTCTTGATGGTGACAGCTTTGTTCTATAGCTTGAAACATAGCCATTTGCAATGTCATGGATGGAGCCAGAAGGTATTATGATAAGCAAGGTAAGTCAAATAGAGAAAGACAAATACCATATGGTTTCACTCATATGTGGAATTTAAGAAACCTACAGCTGAACATATGTGAAGAGGGAAGGAGGAGAGACGAAAACAAACCACAAGAGGCTCTTAATGATAGATAATACACTAAGGGCTGACGGAGGGAGGGGGGGATGGCCTAGATGGGTGATGGGTATTAAGGAGGCACTTGTGATGAGCACTGGGTGCTGTATGTAAGTGATGAATCACTGAATTCTACTCCTGAGACCAATATTGACTGTATGTTGGCTAACTAAAATTTAAATTAAAAAAATTCCTTGTCTGATAATTCCAAAATTTCTACCAAATCTAAATCTGGTTTTGATACTTTCTCTCTTTTTCTACAATGTTTTTTGTTTTGTTTGTTTGTCTGGCATTTGGTATGCCTTGAAACTTTGGTTAAAAGATAGACAATATGGGCTAAGGAAACTAACATAAATAGGCCTTTAGTGTGAGGTTTTATATTTATATGGATAGAAGTTATGGGGCACCAGGATGGCTCAGTTGGTTAAGCTTTCGACTTTAGCTCAGTTATGATCTCATGGCCCCTGAGTTGGAGCCCCGTGTCGGGCTCTGTGCTGACAGCTCAGAGCTTGGAGCCTGCTTTGGATTCTGTCTCCCTCTCTATCTGTCCCTCATCCGCTCATCCTCTGTCTCTCAATCCTTCAAAAATAAGTAAACATCAAAAAATTTTTTAAAAAGTTAGACTGTGTATACTGTTTGCTGTTGCTTTACGTTAGAGGCTAACTTTTCTTCTGATGTCCTTGTTTTTATCTCTCCTGTTATCTTTGTGTTTCCTTAGAGACTATTTTTTTTACAGAAATATGAGGCTGGGAATGCATGTTTGTACTGTATGTGATACAAATAATGTACTTACAAGGATATAACACTTAGCTTTTTTCTTAATTTTTAAAAAAAATTTTAAAGTAAGTTCTATGCCCAATTTGGGTCTTGAACTCACTAGTCCATGAACAAGAGTCACATGCTCTACTAACTGAGCCAGCCAGGCATCTCTTTTATCTGAATATTTAAAGAAGAATATGCAAACATCAATGTCCATGTTTCTAAAATTTTATTCCATTTAACAGTAGATCAGCAGGATGTTAATGGGTGTTCCACTTTTAACATCATCTAATGAAATGGGGAAATGTTGTTGTAGAAGACTCTGAAATATTTAGATTGAAATGATGCAAAAAGCCTATAAATAGAAATTAAAAGGGAAGAAAATTTTTTTCAGGAGTAAAATAAAACTGATGGGAGAACAAGTAGCTGTAAGTAGGAGGGTTATTATGTTTTTTAATGTTTTTTATTTTTTTCTGAGAGAGAAAGAGAGACAGCATGAGCAGGGGAAAGTCAGAGAGAGAGAGAGAGTGAAATGCAGTATCTGAAGCAGGCTCCAGGCTCTGAGCTAGCTGTCAGCATAGAGCCCGACGCGGGGCTCGAACCCAGAACCCAGGAACTGTGAGATCATGACCTGAGCTGAAGTCAGATGCCCAAATGACTGAGCCACCCAGGCGCCCCAGTAGGAGGGTTATTATAAGCTGAATATACTACAGCTGCTTTACCTCCATAAAACCAGAAATTGATATATTGCATCAAAAGAGAGATGCGTTAGAAATGGACTTCCTGATGAGAGTGTGAGAGGAAAATATTAAATTATTATCTTGAGAGAGCATCTAATATTCAACTTTGGACAAAATATAGGAAAAGCAGAAAACCATTTAAAGATGTTTTATGTGTCTTGCTTCCTGGAGTTGTGAGGTATGTGACACTTTGAATTTCTTTCTCACTCCAGAATTCCATGAAGTTAGTACTGTGGACCCAAGGATGAGTATAGATATTTTTTCTTTTTTTAATGTTTGTTTATTTTTTGAAAGAGAAAATGAGTGTGTGTGTGAGAGAGAGAGAGAGAGAGAATTCGAGTTGGGGAGGGTCAGAGAGAGAGGGAGACACAGAATCCAAAGCAGACTCCAGGCTCTGAGCTGGCAGCACAGAGCCCAATGTGGGGCTTGAACTCACGAACTGTGAGATCATGACCTGAACCAAAGTCATATGCTTAACTGACTGAGCTACCCAGGCGCCCCTAGATATGTTTTTTTTTTTAAATAAGGCCCGAGATGTACACTTCCTTCAGCTTTAATCTGCTGTTATACATGAGCCTTATTGAAAGGTGTGGGGGAAATGGGAAACATTCTATAGTTCTATTATTAGGTTTCAGTGTTTTAGTGAGCCTTTGTCCCTAGTTGTGATCTTCCTAAGTGCTTCTCAGATTTTCTTTTTCCCTTTTAGGTGAGACAGGGAGTCTAGAGTGGGCAAGATTTATGTATTTTCCTCTGGTCTGTGACTTCACAAGCATTTCATACCTTTTATTCTCCCAAGGCAAGACAGGAATGTTAGATGGGGCTGGAATTGAATAGACTTTTCCCATTCAGAGTAGGTAGTTATGGAGAATGTTAGTATATTTCAGAATGGTTACTCTTCCTCTCCTTCTGCTGTATCTGTGAGGGAGTACTTCTTGGCTCTTCACCACAAGAACTGAATGGTTTTTCTGAAGGTGAAATCCACAAAAGCCTAACCATGACACACAGAATATCTCACTATTCTGCTGGTCCACACTCAGCTTTTAGTAATTTATCAAAATTGCTATTTTAAGTGTTCCTATCAGTTTATGGCTCCTGTGGATTCTACTTCAGGCAAGCAAATCTCAAATGTGATTTTGAATTTGTCTGTTTTTCCAGATATTGTGGTGGTGATGGTTTTAACTATTAACTTGGTGTTTTGATGGGTCCATGAAAATCCATGCAGTTTTAGTTTGTTCAGCTTTACTTGATATAAGTTTGGGAGTGATGACCTCCAAGCTCTTTATACATTGCTATTGAAACAAAACTTCTAGATATAGTATTTTAAATTTTATGCTATTTGAAGATATAGTGAGAGTTATTCTTTCTTAAATCTCCACAAGTTTTCAAGGTCTGTACTAAATATTCTGGAATTCACCCAGGTGATCATGTTTAGTGAAAGAGAGCAAAAACTATAACTGTATTGAAACACATAAAAATACATAAGTGAAATGTACCATTTAGCAACAGAAATTTGCTACAGAGATGTTTATCACAGCATTGTTGGGGCACCTGGGTAGCTCAGTTGCTTAAGTGCTTAGGTCATGATCTCACAGTTTATGAGTTTGAGCCCCATATCGGGCTCTCTGCTGTCAGCACTGAGCCTGCTCAGATCCTATTTCCCCCTTTCTGTCTCTCTCCCGCTTGTTCACTCTTTCACCCTTTCTCAAAATGAATAAATAAAATTTTTTTTAAAAAAAGAATTGTTTATAATAGGGAAATAGATATAACCTAAATACATGAGTATAAGATTTTTTTAAATTATGACAAGCTCAGGAGATAGAATGCTATGTCAACAACAAATGGAAGTGTCTGTTTCAGAAACATCTTGTCAGCATTGGCTGTTATCCAACTTTTATTTTTGTCAATATCCTAAGTAAAAACTTGAATCCTATTATTTTGATTTGGATTTCTACAATTGTGCATGAGCATATCAGTCAGAACATGCTACATTATGTAGCAGTAACAGATAACTCCCAAATCTCAGTAACTTAAAACAACAAAAATAGATTTCTTGTTCACACTACATATTCAGCACATGTTGGGTGGGGGCTCTCCTATGTTTACAAAGACAAAAGTGTGAGGTTCCCCTTCTTCCACATCCTTGCTAACATCTGGAAAACAGTATGGAGTTTCCTCAAAAAGTTAAGAATAGAACTATCCTAAGATCCAGCAATTACACGTAGGTATTTACCCAAAGAATACAAAAATACTAATCCGAAGGAATAAATGCACCCTGATGCTATAGCAGCATTATTTACAATAGCCAAATTATGGAAAGAGCCCAGATTTCCATCAACTGATGAATAGATGAAGATATGGTACACATATATAATGGAATACTACTCAGCCATAAAAAAAAAGAACAAAATCTTCTCATTTGGAAGAAAGACAAATACCACATAATTTCATTCATATGTGGAATTTAAGAAACAAAGCAGAGGCACCTGGGTGGCTCCATTGCTTGAGTGCCTGACTTGACTTTGGCTCAGGTCATGATCGCAGGGTCATGGGATCGAGCTCCATGTTAGGTTCAGCACTGAGTGTGGAACCTGCTTAAGATTCTCTCTCTCTGCCCCTCTCCCCTGCTCATATTCTTTCTATCTAAATAATAATAATAATAAAAAGAAACAAAGCAAATGATCATAGGGTGGAAAAAGAGAGACGCAAATTAAGAAACAGACCCATAACTGTAGAGAACAATCAGAGGGGAGGTGGGTGGGTGGATGGATTAAATAGGTGATAAGGATTAAGGAGTACATTTCTGATGAGCACCGGCTGTTGTATGCAAGTGTTGAATCACTATGTTGAGCATCCGAATCTATTATTACTATATGTTAACTAACTGGATTTAAATTAAAAAAACTTTAAAAAGTAAACTGATAAAATAGTCACTATATAGAACATTACTTGTTATCATGGAATAGGAATACAGATCATGAGAAATCATACAGTGACTATTAAAAGTTTCCCCCCAGAATTGACAAAAATCTTTCTGTTCCATTTTATTGATTAAAGCAAGGTATGTGGCCATAGCTGTATTTAAAAGGAGTGGGACGTGCAATCCTAAGTTGTCTGGAAAATTAAGCAGCAGGAAATCTTGGTGAACAGCACTAATAACTAAAAAGGGTTTCAAATTTTGCCATTGAGTACTTCAAGTTCAGTTTATTTCCTGTGAACTGAACTATTTACTATTTGCTTACTTACTTATCCATTGGGTTATTCACTCCATTGGTTTGTAATATTTTTTAAATTCTTAAAACTAGTCTATAAATTGCATCTATATTCTAACTAGTGCTTCCATTATGTGCTGTATTTTCACTTGTTTATAGTATTTTACAACAGCTTTATTGATATAAAATTCTTATGCCATACAATTCACAAATTTAGGATGTAAACTCTAAAACTTTTAATATATTCAAAGAGTAGTGAATTCATCATCAAAATAAACTTTGTAACATTTCATTATCCCAAGAATATATCCTTCAACTCTTAGCTGTCAGACTCCATTGCCCCTACTCTCAAACCAGAGTCTACAACGAGTCTACTTTCTGTCTTTATAAATTAGTCTGTTCTGGATGGTACATATAAATGGAATCATATAATAGATTGTTCTTTGTTGCTGGATTCTTTCATTTATCATGTTGTATATGATCAGTACTTCATTGTTTTGTTGCTAAAAATTATTCCACTGTAGGAATATGCCATCTTTTATTTATCCATTTATCAGTTGATGGCCCTTTAGGTTGTTTCCATTTATTATCTACTATGACCAATGCTGCTACAAACATCTGTGCAAATTTTGCTTGGCTATATGCATCCGTATCCATTTCTTTTGGATGTATACCTAACAGTGGAATTTCTGGAAAATATGGACATCATTTGAAGAAATATCGGACTGCTTACCAAAGCAACTGCACCATTTTACATTCCCACTAGCAATGTATGAGGATTCCAATATCTCTATATCCTTCCCAGTACTGATTATTATGTCTTTTATATCATAGTCATCCTAGTGGATGTGAAGTAGCATCTACTTATGCTTTTATTTGCTTTTTTGTGATCGGTGCTGCTGCTGAGCATATTTTCATGGAATTATTGGCCATTTTAATATCTTCTTTGAAGAAACAGTTACCTGCATCCATTTTATCATTAGGTTATTTATCTATTTATTTATTTATTTAAAATGTTTTTAATGTTTTATTTATTTTTGAGAGAGAGAGAGAGACAGAGAGAGGGAGAGAGAGCGAGCGAGCTGAGCAGGGGAGGGTCAGAGAAAGAAGGAGACACAGAATCTGAAGCAGGCTCCAGGCTCTCAGCTGTCCACACAGAGCCCAACGCGGGGTTCCAACCCACCATCTGTGAGATCATGACCTGAGCTGAAGTCGCATGCTTTACTGACTGAGACACCCAGGCGCCCCTATCTTTTTTTTTTTTTTTTTTTTAAGTTGTCCTTATATTATTGAGTTGGAACTTTTTATATATATATTCTAGATCCAAGCCCCTTACCAAATATATGATTTCCAAAATGTTTTCTCATTCTGTGGATTCACTTTTCACTTACTTGATTGTGTCTTTTGAAGCACAAAAAGTTTTAATTTTCATGATGTCCAGTTTGTCTATTCTTTCTTGTGTTTGTGGTATCATATGTGAGAAACTATTGCCTAACCCAAGGTCACATAGAATTATACCTAATTTTTCCTATAAGAATTTTATAGCTTTAGGTTTTATATTTAAAATCTTTATCAATTTCAAGTTTTGATATATGGTGTGACATAGGGATACAAATTAATTCCTTTGCATGTGCCTAACCAGTTTTCCTAAAACCATTTGTTGAAAAGACAATTCTTACCCCACTGTATGATCTTCATATGACTGTCAACACTCAGTAAATGTGAAGATTTTTTTCTGGACTTTCAATTCTATTTGGTGTGTGTGTGTGTGTGTGTGTGTGTGTGTGTGTGTGTGTGTGTGTGTGACAAACAGTCTTGATTGCTGTAGCTTTGTAGTAAGTACCGAAATCCAATAGTGCGAATTTCCAATTTTGCTTGATTTAGAGTTTGTTTTGCAAATTTTGGGTCCCTTGAATTTCCATATAAAGTTTAGAAGCAGCTTGTGAGTTCCTGCAAAAAGTGAGGCTGTAATTTGGTAAGGATTGCACTGACTATGTAGATCAACTTGGCTAATATTTTTAAATTTTATTCATTTATTTTGAGAGAAAGAGTGAACGCATGAGAGTGGGGTCAGGGGAGAGAGAGAGAGAGAGAGAGAGAGGGAGAATCCCAAGCAGGCTCCATGCTCAGTGTGGAGCTTGATGCAGCACTCAATCCCATGAAACCATAAGCCAAAATCAAGAGTTGGATGCTCAATGAACTGAGCCACCCAGGCGTCTCTGGTTAGTATTGTTAACTTAAAATTTTTGAGTTTTCCAATTCATAAACATAGGGTGTCTTTCCATGTTTTTAGGTCTTCTAAAATTTCTTTAAACAATACTTTGTGTTTTCAGTGCATAAATTTTACACTTGTCTTTGGTTAAATGTATTCCAAAGTCTTTAATTTTTTTTTCTGATTCTATTATATAGTTTTTTAAAAAAATGTCATTGTTGGTTTGCTCATTACTACTGTATAGAAATACAAATTATTTTTGTATATTTGTATTTTATCATGAAAATTTGCTGAACGTTCTAGTTTTACTAGTTTTTTAGTAAATTTCTTAAGATTTTCTATATATAAGATTAATTCACCAGCAAATGTTAATGGTATTATGAATCACGTTAATATTAATTTCTTTTTAAACATTATTTTTTAAATGTTTATTTGTTTTGAGAGAGACAGAGAGAGAGAAGAGAGAGAATCCCAAGCAGACTCTGCAGCACAGAGCCCAATGTGGGGCTTGATCCCACAAACCATGAGTTATGATCTGAGCTGAAATCAAGAGTCAGATGCTTAACCAACTGAGCCACTCAGGTGCCCCTCAGTCATGTTAACATTATCATTTAACTTTATCAATATTTTTTAATGTACCCATTGATTTCTATCTAACCTGCAATGACATTTTCTCTCACCAGGAATATAGGTTAAGAAAAATCTCTAATATATTCTCCTAGTGCTTTTATATTTGAAAATTTGTATTTAAATCTTTGAACCAATTACAGTTTATTTTGGTGGAACACATTTTGTTATTTTTCCTCATATAGGTCACACTTGACCAAATGCCATTAATTTACTGTGGTAAAATATATATACATAATATTTATCATATTAACCATTATTAGGTGGATAAGTCAGTTGCATTAAATACATTCACAATGGTTTATAACCGTCACGACTATTTATATCAAAGCACTCTCATCATTCACAACAAAAACACTATGCCCAATAAACAATAAGTCCTCTTTCCCCCCTCCCCTAAGTTCCTACTACTACTACTACTACTACTGACTACTATTCTACTTTATGTTTCCATAAATTTGCCCATTCTATGTATCTCACACAAGTGGAATCATGTATTTGCCATTTTGTGCCTGCCTTACCAATAAGCATCATTTCTTAAAGGCCAATCCATGGTGTAGTATATATCAGAATTTCATTCCTTCTTATGGCTAGTTAAAATTCCCATTAAATGTACATATCAAATATTGTATACCCATTCATCTACCAATGGACACTTAGGTTGTTTCCACCTTTAAGCTATTGTGAATAATTGTGCAAGAACACTGGTACAGATATATCTATTCAAGTAACTGCCTTCAAGACAGACACCATATGTTTGCATGTATAGGAGGATTAGGATGAACTTAACGGAGTACCATGGGGGAGAAGGAGGGGAAAAATAGTGGGGGAGAGGGAGGGAGGCAAACCACGAGAGACTCTTGAATGCTGAGACAAACTGAAGGCTGATAGGGGTGGGGGGGGGAAGGGTATGGGGTGGTTGGCATGGAGGAGGGCACTGGTGGGGATGAGCACTGGGTGTTATAAGGAAACCAACTTGACAATAAACTATTTAAAAAATAAAAATAAAAAAATAAGTAACTGCCTTCAGTTGCTTTGGGTATATAGCTAGGTGTGAAATTGCTGGGTCATATGGTAGTTATATGTTTAACCATGTAAGAAGCTGCCAATCTGTTTTCCACACTGACCACACTATTTTACATTCCCACCAGCAATGTAAAAGTGTTCTAGTTTCTCCACATCCTTGTTAACATTTGCTATGTTCCATGCTTATATTGGAAAAACATTGTTAAAATGTCTATAGTACCCAAAGCAATCTACACATTTAAAGCAATCCCTATCAAAATACCACCAGTATTTTCCTTTCTTTAAAAAATTATAGCTATCCTAGTAGTTATAAAATGGTATGTCACTGTGGTTTTGATTTGCATTTTACTAATGACTAATAATGTTAAACATCTTTTTCATGTGCTTATTAACCATTTGTATATCTTCTTGGGAGAAATATTTATTTAAGTCCTTTACTAATTCTTAATTGGGTTATTTACTTTCTTGTTATTTAGTTTTAGGCGTTCTTTACATATTCTGGATATTAATCACTTTTCAAATATATAATTTCCAAATATTTTCTCCCATTCAAGTTATCTGTTCACTTTTTTATAGTATCTTCTTTTTTTTCTTTCATATTTTTATTGTCAAGTTGGTTTCCATATAACACCCAGTGCTCATCCCCACAAGTGTCCTCCTCCATCCCCATCACCCCCTTTCCCCTCCCCCACCCTCATCAGCCCTCAGTTTGTTCTCAGTGTTCAAGAGTCTCTCATGGTTTGCCTCCTCCCTCTCCCCAACTATTTTCCCCCTTCTACTCCCCCATGGTCCTCTGCTAAGTTTCTCCTGTTCCACTTATACGTGAATACATGATAGTATTTTCTGATGTACAAAGGTTGTTAATTTTGATGAAGTCCAATTTATCTATTTCTGTTGTCTGTGCAGTTTGGTGTCATGTGCATGAAATCATCATCAAATTCAATGTTATGAAACTTTCCTCAAATGTTTTCTTATGGCAGTTTTATACTTTTTTAAAAGAGAGTTTTATAGTTTAATCTCTTAAATTCAGTCATTATTTCATCTTGACGTTTGGTTTTTGTTTTGTTTTGATTTTTTTTTTTTTTTTTGGTATATAGTGTAAGATAAGGGTCCAACTTTTGTCTTTTGCATGTGGATATTCAGTTTCCCTGCATCATTTGTTGAACAGACTGTCTTTTCTCCATTGAAAGGTCAGGGACTCATGTTGAAAAACAATTGACTGGGGCGCCTGGGTGGCTTAGTCGGTTAAGCGTCTGACTTTCGCTTAGGTCATGATCTCGCGGTTCGTGGGTTCGAGCCCCGCATCGGGCCCTGTGCTGACTGCCAGCTCAGAGCCTGGAGCCTGTTTCAGTCTGTGACTCCCTCTCTCTCTGACCCTCCCCTGCTCACGCTGTCTCTCTCTCTCCTAGAAATAAATAAAACATTAAAAAAATTAAAAAAAAAAAGAAATATTTTATAGCTTTCAGGCCACAAATCTTTCACCTCTCTGGTTAGATATACTGTAAAATATTTACTTATTTTAGATGCTATTGTAAATTTAATCGCTTTTTTATTTCCTTTTTGGATAGTTTATTCCTGTTGTATAGAAACACATATGAATTTTTAGTGTTCTTGTACCCTGCAACTTTGCTAAATTGGATTATTAGCAGTACTAGCTTTCTTGTGGATTATTTGGGTTTCTATGTATTGAAAAATCATACCGGTAGTAAATGCAGACATTACTTTTTCCTTTCCAATTATGTTTTTTTTTTTTCTTACAGAATAGCTCTGGCTAGAACTTCTAGTACAATGGTGAATAGCAGCAATAAAAGTTGGCAGTCTTGTCTTGTTCTTGATCTTAGAGGAAACCTAAGTCTTTCACCACCAAGTACCATGTTAGCTGTGGAATTTTCAAAACTATCTGTTATCATGTTGAGGAATTTTCTGTTTCTAGGTTTCTGAGTTTTTATTATTAAAGGGTACTGGAATTTGTCAAATGATTTTTCTTTGTCAACTGAGATAATAATGTTTTCTTTCTATTATTTCTATGAATGTAATGTATTACATTGATTGATTTTCTTATGTTGAAACACCCTTGAATTCCCAGGACAAATCCCATCTGTTGAAACACCCTTGAATTCCCAGGACAAATCCCATCTGGTTATGCCAAATAATCTGTTCAATATGCTATTGGATTTTATTGCTTTTGTATTGAGGATATTTGTGTTATATTTATAAAATGTATTATTTTTTATTTTTAATTGTAATATCTTTTTCTGATTTTGATATCAGGGTAGTGCTGGCCTCACAGAAAGAGTTTTAGAAAACATTTATCCAATTTCTTGGAAGAAGTTGAGAATGCTTGGTGTTAATTCTTCATTGAATACTTAATAGAATTCATTGGTGAAAGTATCTGCTCTAGGACATTTTTTTTGGGGGGGAGGTTTTGATTACTGATTCAATCTCTCTTTTAGGTCTTTTGAGAATTTTTCATTATGGTAAAAATACATAATATAAACCTTAGCATCTTAACTATTTTTAAGTATACAGTTAAGTAAAGGTTGAATATATTCACATTGTGAAAAGATCTCCAGAAATTTTTCATCTTGCAAATCTGAAATTCTATACCAATTAAATAATTCCCCATTCTTCCTCTCCCCAGCCCATGGAAACCAACATTCTACTTTCTGTAGCTATGACTTGACTACTTTAGATACATTATGTAAGCAGAACCATACATTATTTATTTTTATGTAACTGGCTAATTTTACTTAGCATAATGTCATCAAGGTTACTTTCATGTTGAAGAATAAGACAGGATTTCTCTACTTAATACTGAATAAAATTCCATTGGATGTACATACATGTTTTGTTTATCCATTGATACTTCAATAGACATTTTAATTCCTGTTACTTCTTGGTTATTGTGACTAGTACTGGTATGAACATGCATGCAGATAACTCTTCAAAACCTGATGTCAATTATTTAATATGTATACCTAGAAGTAGAACTGTTAGATAATATGGTCATTCTATTTTAAAATTTTTGAGGACCCTCCAAACTGTTTTCCACAGTGGTTGCACCCTTTCAATCCCACTAACAGATCTTAAGTGTTAAAATTTTCGACATCCTTGCCAAAGCTTGTTGTTACCTGTTTTTTTTTTTTTTTCCTTTTATAGTAGCCATCCTAATAGGTTTAAGGCAGTATCACATTGTGGTTTTGAATTGCATTTCTCTTATGATTAGTGGTTTTGAGCATTTTTGCATGTACTTGTTGGCCATTTGTATATCATCTGTGAAAAGTATATTCAAGTTCATTGCCCATTTTTAAATAAAGTTGTTTGAGTTACAGTTCTTTATAAATTCTTTATAAATTCTAAATATTTTCCCATTATTAGATACATAATTTGCAATTAGCTTCTTCCCTTCATAGGGTACCTTTCATTCTGCTGATCGTGCTCTTTGAATCACAAAAGTTTTTATGTTTGATGTAGTCCCATTTGTCAACTTTACCTTTTGTTGCTTGTACTTTTGGTGTTATATTGAAGAAATCATTGCCAAGTCCAATTTATGAAGATTTTCCCTTCTGTTTTATGTAAGAGTTCTATAATTTTGGTTCTTACACTTAAGTTTTTAATCTATTTTGAGTTATTTTTTTGTATGTAGTACAAGAGAAGGGCCCCAATTTCTTTTGGATATAGATACCCAGTTTTCCCATCACCATTCCTGTTTTTGGTTTGTTTTGTATTTCCTTTTGTTTTTACTTCCATTTGAATTAGTATCTTTTTATTCTTTTGGTAATCTGTTCCAGAATCAATTAATTCCATTTGTAGGTGATGAAATATGTAAGGGATCCACTTCAACTGTTGGCAGAGTTATGAGTATGGTCTTTCCCTTTACTTGAACTCAGAATTAAGACTTTTGGTTCTTGTATTTTATATTCCAGTCCCAGAAGTAGTTTTCACTATAGAAGTTATCTGCAGACAGTCTTGTGCTTTCTAGCAATAGTCTACAACCAGGCTCTAGCTTCTCCAGGACACTACACATGATGGATTTAAATATGTATTAAACTAAGAAGAATTATTTCAAATGAGTTTAGATGAATTTCATTATTAGACAACTCACATGACTTTCTTTTTTCTTAAAAACAATGCTGCTGTACATAAATCAAGGTCAAAATAAATTAAGAGCCCAAGATGACACCCATCCCATTTGTTTAAGTCCCAGTGTTGTGTGGATGAAGAGCAGCAGCCAGTTATGACAACAGGTGATACATCCAAAGCAATAGCCAAATTCCTTAACATTTTTCCCTTTCTAAACGATCCTTAAAGAAAATCATATATGTGGTTACACCATCATTACAAGAGTCCAGCAGAGCAACCATGCCATCTAGATCATGTTTTCACCAACAAAGGACTAGTAGATTTGAAATTAGCAAGGATGTTCTTGATTTGTTCTGTAGCCCTTGTCATAAAAGATTTTAATCTTTCTGGCCTCTGTACTTCAAGTTTGCCTTTGATTGATTTCATGTAATCTTCGACGTACTTATTGTAGGCTTCTTTTGTGAAGCTGTTTTCCTGCAAGTGATGGCTCACTGTGCTTTCAGTACATTTGCATTCGGTGCCTTTACTGGAGGCATTTCCACTGATGAGCAAGTCACCAATGTTACCCTCTGTCTTACTGACCATCCTCACCTCCACCTCCAGGTACAGCCCATCTGTGATCTGCAGATATTGTAGATGTCACAGAACATCTCATTATGGTTAATGAGGTTACAATATATGATTACGACTGTGGCTGGGAAGAGATGAGGTTGGCGCTAGCTTCGCAGACTGGGAGCTCCAGGCTGGTGGTATAGCAGGAGTGGCACTAGTGGGAGGGGGAGCAGGTGGAAAAGCTCCCATCACCATTAGTTGACAAGACAGTCCTTTGTTCATTACATTGTCTTGGAAGCTTTGTTAAATACAATTTGACTATATATGCAAAGATATTGCTAGGATCGTTATTCTATTCCATTGGTCTATTTGTCTATCTTTATGCCAGTACACTCTTTTGATAATTGTAGCTTTTTAATATTTTAAAGTCAGGCCTCCAAATTGGTTATTTTTCATAATTTTTTGGCTATGTGAGGCCCCTTAAGATGCCTTATGAATTTTGGAATGTTTTCTCTATCTCTGAAAAAGGTATGTTGGGACTGTGATAGGGATTATGTTGCATCAGTGGAGCACTTTGGATAGTATGGTCATCTTAATAGTATTAAGCCTTCAAATCTATAAACATAGGATATTTTTCCCTTTACTTGTGTCTTTCAAAACTTTTTCCACCAAAAACAAAACAAAACAAAACTTCTTCCAGCAATATTTTCTTATTTTCAGTGTATAAGTCTTTCAGTACCATAGTTAGGTTTATCTCTAAGTATTGTATCGTTATGATGCTATTGTGAATGAAATTGTTTTCTTAATTTTCTTTTTGGATTGTTCACAGTTCATGTACAGGAACACAACTGATATTTAAAATTTTTATTTTGCATCCTCCAACTTTCCTGAATTCATTCTTTAGTTCTCTGTGTGTGTGTGTGTGTGTGCGCGTGTGTGTACAAAATCTTTAGCATTTTCTACATATAAAATCAAGTTATCTGCCAACAGGTAAGTTTACTTCTTTTGAAAAGTTTTTATTTAGAGGCGCCTGGGTGGCTCAGTTGGTTAAGAGTCCAACTTTGGCTCAGGTCATGATCTCACGGTTCGTGGGTTTGAGCCCCACATCGGGCTCTGTGCTGCTAGCTAGCTCAGAGCCTGGAGCCTGTTTCGGATTTTGTGTCTCTCTCTCTTTGACCCTCCCCTGCTCACGCTGTCTCTCTCTCAAAAAAAAAAAAATTAAAAGTTTTTATTTAAATTCCAGTTAGTTAAAATACAGTGTAATATTAGTTTCAGGTGGACAACATTGTGATTCAAAACTTCCATACAACACCTGGTGTTCATCACAAGTGTACTCCTTAATCCCCATTACCTACTTAACTCATATCCCCCCACCTCCCCTCTGGTAACCATCAGCTTGTTCTCTATAGTTAAGATTGTTTCTTCGTTTGTCTCTTTTTATCCCTTTTGTTCATTTGTTTTCTTTCTTAAATTCCACATGAGTCAAACTATGGGATTTGTCTTTCTATGACTTCACTTAGCGTAATACTCTCTAGCCCCATCCATGTCTTTGCAAATGGCAATATTTCATTCTTTGTATGCCTGAATAATATTCTAGTGTATACATATACCACATCTTCTTTATCCATTCATCAATCGATGGACATTTGGTCTCTTTCCATAATTTGGCTATTGTAGATAATGCTGCTATAAACACAGGGGTGGATGTATCCCTTGGAATTAGTATTTTTGTTGTTTGGGTAAATACTTCATAGTGCAATTGCTGGATTTTAGGGTAGTTCTATTTTTAATTTTTTGAGGAATCTCCATACTGTCTTCTACACTGGCTGCACAAGTTTGCATTCCCACCAATAGTGCAGGAGCATTCCCCTTTTTCCACATCCTCGCCAAAACCTGTTGTTTTTTTCTGCTGTTGATTTTAGCCACTTGCCATTTTAAAAGTATGAGGTGATATCTCATTGTAGTTTTGATTTGTATTTCCCTGATGATCAGTGATGCTGAGCATCTTTTCATGTGTCTATTGGCCACCTGTATGTCTTCTTTAGAAAAATATCTATTCATGTCTTCTACCCATATTTTTCCTTGGATTATTCATTTTTGGGGTGTTGAGTTTATACATTTTTTATATTTTTTGGATACTAACCCTTTACCAGATATGTCCTTTCCAAATATCTTCTCCCATTGAGTACGTTGCTTTTTGGTTTTGTTGATTGTTTACTTTGCTGTGCATAAGCTTTTTATTTTGATTAAGTCCCAGTAGTTTATTTTTGTTTTTGTTTCCCTTGCATCAGGAGACATATCCAGAAAGAAGTTGCTATGGGAGACGTCAAAGAGGTTACTGCCTGTCTATTGCTCTAGGATTTTTATGGTTTCAAGTTTCACATTTAGGTCTTTAATCCATTTTGAATTTATCCTTGTGTGTTGCGTATGAGAGTGGTCCAGTATTTCTGTTTTCGTTCATCTTTAAATATTTTCTAATTTTCCTTGTAGTTTATTTTTTTTATCTATTCGTTTGATGTCTAATTTCTGCAAGTTGTGGATTTTCCAGTTTTTCTTTTACTGATTTTTTAAATGTTTTATTTATTTCCGAGAGACAGCGTGAACAGAGGAGGGTCAGAGAGAGAGGGAGATAAAGAATCCGAAGGAGGTTCCAGGCTCTGAGCTAGCTGTCAGGACAGAGCCTGATGGAGCTCGGACCCATGAGCTGTGAGATCATGACCTGAGCCAAAGTTGGACGCCCAACCGACTGAGCCACCCAGCCGCCTCTCTTCTCTTACTGATTTCTAAATTCAGGCCATATTGTTGAAGAAATTATTTTGTATATCTATCTTTTCAAATCTATCAAGACTTTTTTTTTTTTTTTATGGCCTAACATATGATGTTTCTTGGAGAATGTCCTATGTGCACTTGAGAATAATGTGTATTCTTTTTTGTTGGGTAGAGTGTTCTGCAAATGTTGATTAGGTTTAGTTGGCTTAGTATATTGTTCAAGTATTTTATTTCCTTACTTATCTTCTGCCTATTTTACCCACACATTATGGAAAAGATGTATTAATATCGTCAACTGTTACTGTAGAACCATTTCTCCCTACAATTCTGTCAATTTTTGCTTCATAAAGTGTCTATTAGGTATGTAAATGTTTATACTTGTTATGTCTTCTTGTTGTATCAACACTTATATTAATATAAAATGTGCCTCTCTGTTGTTTATAATCTTTTAAAATCAAAGTCTGTTGTTTCTGGTATTGGTATAGCCAACGCAGCTTTCTATCGGATACTATTTATATAGAATATCTTTTTCCATCCTTTAATTTTGAATCTGTCTGTCTTTGGAGCCTAAATGAGTCTCTTGCAGAGAATACATAGTCGCATTATGTTTTTTAAATCTCTTCTGCAAATCTATTTATTTTGATTGGAGTGTTTAAGCCACTTACATTTAAAGTAATTATTAATAAGGATAGACTTACTTCTGCCATTATGTTACTATAAGCCTTATAGCTTTTATATCCCTCATTTCCTCCATTATTGCCTTCTTTTGTATTTAATTAATTTTTGTAACAAAATATTCAATTGCTTTCTCATTTTCTTTTGGATATATTTTATAGATATTTTCCTTATGGCTACTATGGGAATTACATTTAACATTGTAAAGTTATAACATTCTAATTTGAATTCATCCCAACCGAACTCCAGTAGTCTACAAAACTTACTTCCATTGACCTTCTTTCTGTAATTGTTATCACAGATTATATCTTTATACATTCTGCAGCCAAACGCATTGTTCAATGATTGCTTTTTTTTTAATACTCTTGTATTCAAGTTAAGTTGGTTAATATAAAATGTAATATTAGTTTCAGGTGCAAAATTTAGTAATTCATCATTTACATACAACACCCAGTGCTCATCACAACTATTGCCCTCCTTAATACTCATCACCCATTTAACCCATTTTCCAACCCATCTCCCCTCCAGCAACCCTCAGTTTTTTTCTCTATAGTATAGAGTCTGTTTTCTGGTTTTCCTCTCTCTTTTTTTCTCTATGTTCATCTGTTTTGTTTCTTAAATTCCACATATAAGTGAAATCATATGGTATTTGTCTTTATTTGACAACATTTATTTCATTTAGTAGCAAAGTAAACAAAGAAACTAAAAGGCAACCTTTGGAATGGGAGAAGAGATTTGCAAATGACATACCTGATCAATGGTTAGTGCTTGAAATATATAAAGAACTTATAAAAATCAACACTCAATAAATTTCTGCTCCTTTCTATCTTTCTTCTCCTGGAATCCCCACAACTCTATATGTTGGTCTATTGGTCAGCTGGGTGGTGCCCCACAGGTCTCTCAGGCTCTGTTCACTGTTCACTTTTTTTTTCTTTCTATTCACCAGACTCAATAACTTCCATTGACCTTACTTCAAATTAACTGGTTCATTTTACTGCTTGCTCAAATCTGCTTTTGAACCTCTCAAATGTATTTTTCATTTAAATCATTTTAACTTTCAAGTCCAAAATTCCTTTTTGGTTCCTTTTCATTATTTCCCTTTACTGATATCCTCATTTTGCCCATGTTTTCTGTTAGCTTTAAAGTCTTTATCTATTATGTGTGACACCTATGCTTCCTCAGGTATGTTTCCTATAGATTTATTTTGTTCCGTTGAATGAGTCACATTCCATGTTTCTTTGTATGCCTTATGATATTTTGCTAAAAACTGAATACTTGAATTTTACGATGTGGTAACTTGGGAAATCAGACTCTCTTTCCCATATCCAGGATTTTACTGTTTTTATGTTATTGTTGCAGGGTGTCTCTTTGCTGGAAATCAGGCTGAGGTGAAAGTTTAAGATCTTCTCAGGGCTTTTCTGAGACTGTCTTTCCTTGTGGATGCACTAAGGCTTTCTAAATTATCCTGTACATGCATTTGTTTTTTAATGCCCCCCCCCCAATAGCCACAGGTGCATGTCCTCTACATACTTTGGAAGCCACCTTAGTAGGTGTGAAACAATTACCAGCGTTGGTGCCTACACCTCAGTGAGCAGAAACTATCAAAAATCAGAATACAAACCCCAATCCTTAGAGGACAATGTCCTTATTGTCCACCCTGGCTCCAGCAAGTCATGCTTTAAATGTAGGTTGCTATCCCACAGCTGCCTGCCATGGGCCTGGAGATTGGAGAACTAGTAGCTCCTACCACACTAAAGGCTGAAATTGACTGATAATTTCCATAATTTGTAAACTAAGCTTTCCCCTGTAAGTGGCAAAAGTTCAAATAGAATCCATAGTTCTAATATAGTTACTTCAGACAATTGTTACCAGTAAAAATATTTTCTAAGTGGAGAGACGGTTTCATAGCACTTTCTTTTTCTTTTCTTTTTACAAATAGTTTATTGTCAAATTAGTTTCCACATAACACTCAGTGCTCATCCCCACAAGTGTCCTCCTCCATGCCCATTCCCCCTTCCCCCACATCCATCAGTCCTCAGTTTTTGTCAGCATTCAAGAGTCTCTCATGGTTTGCCTCTCTCCCTTTCCCCCACCATTTCCGCCCTTCTTCTCCCCCTTGGTCCTCCGTCAAGTTCCTCTTAATCCTCCTATACGTATAGCACTTTCTACAGAACAATATTTCCTGACACTATTCCCCAAATACCGTTTTTGAACAATGCGTCTTTTTTCCTGCAGAGTTGTCATGCCATCTTTATTATATATAAAATCTTTGTATCTATTTTGGCCAGTTTATGACACCTAGTCTTTTCTGTAGTTCTATTTTTAACTCATCACCAAATCATCTATTTTAGTTTCATAATTAACACATACACTATATACATATCTATATATATCTATATATATCTATATATATATATATAGTGTGTGTTTCATAATTAACACATACACTATATATATATATATATATATATACACTATATATATATATAGTGTGTGTATATATATATATATAGTGTATATATATAAATATATATAAGTATATTCAAGTTAGTTAAAATACAGTGTAGTCTTGGCTTCAGGAGTAGAATCCAATGATACCTCTATAACATATGACACTGTGTTCTCATCCCAAAAAGTACCCTCCTTAATACCCATCACCCTTTTAACCCATCCCCACACCCACCTCCCCTCCAGCAACCCTCAGTTTGTTCTCTGTATTTAAGAGTCTCTAATGGTTTGCCTCCTTCTTTGTTTTTATCTTATTTTTCCTTCCCTTCCCCTATGTTAATCTGTTGTTTCTCAAATTCCACATGAGTCAAATCATATAATATCTGTCCTTCTAGGACTTATTTTGCTTAGCATGATAACCTCAAGCTCCATCCATGTTGTTGCAAGTGAGAAGATTTCATTTTTTCATTGCCGAGTAGTATTCCAGTGTGTGTGTGTGTGTGTGTGTGTGTGTGTGTGTGTGTGTCCCACATCTTTCAGTCATCATCAATGAAAATTTGGGCTCTTTCCATAATTTCGCTATTACTGTTAGTGTGATACAAACATTGGGGTGAAGGTGCCCCTTCTAGTCAGCATTTTTGTGTCCTTCGGATAAATACCTAGTAGTAAAATTGCTGGGTCATAGTGTAGTTCTATTTTTACTTTTAACATCCATACTGTTTTCCAGGGTGGCTTCATTAGTTTGAATTCCCACCAAAAGTGCAATAGGGTTCCCCTTTCTCCACATGCTCACAAATTTCTGTTGTTTCCGGAGTTGTTAGTTTTAGCCATTCTAACAGGTGTGAGGCAGTATCTCATTGTGGCTTTGATTTGTATTTCCTTGATGATGAGCAATGTTCATCTTCTTTTCATGTGTCTGTTAGCCATCTGATGTCTTCTTTGCAAAAGTGTCTATTTATGTTTCTGCCCATTTATTCACTGGGTTGCCTGTTTTTTGAGGTGTTGAGATTGGTAAGTCTTTATTTTTTATTTAAAAAAATCGTATTA
Source organism: Proteles cristata cristata (assembly GCA_017311185.1). Classification (NCBI taxonomy): domain Eukaryota; kingdom Metazoa; phylum Chordata; class Mammalia; order Carnivora; family Hyaenidae; genus Proteles; species Proteles cristata. Next base: position 92,421 of record JAESUZ010005156.1, read on the forward strand.
CATCTATTTATTTTTGAGAGACAGAACGCGAGCAGAGGAGGGACAGAGAGAGGAGACACAGAATCTGAAGCAGACTCCAGGCTCTGAGCAAGAGTTCAGCACAGAGCCTGATACGGGGCTCGAACCCACAAACCATGAGATCATGACCTGAGCTGAAGTCAGACGTTTAACCAACTGAGCCACCCAGGCGCCCCAAGATTGGTAAGTCTTTATAGATTTTTGATACTAACCCTTTATCCAAATGTCATTTACAAATATCTTCTGCCATTCCATTGTTTGTCTTTGAGTTTTGTTGATGGTTTTCTTTGCTGTGCAGAAGAGTTTTATCTTGATGAGATATGTGAGATCATACCTGAGCCAAAGTTGGATGCTTAACTGACTAAGCCACCCTAGCACCCCCTGTTTTAAAATCTATTTTGTCTCACATATGTATGGCTACTCCATCTTTCTTTTGACATCCATTAGCTTGACAGATGGCTCTCCATCCTCTCACTTTGAATCTGTAGGCGTCTTTAGGTCTAAAATGACCTAAAGTAGGCAGTATATAAATGGATCTTTTTTTTTTTTACTCCATTTTGATAACCTATGTCTTTTCATTGGAGCATTTAGTTCATTTACATTCAAAGTGAAATTGAAATATCTGAATTTAGTGCCACTCTATAGCCCGTAGAGTTGGTGTTTCTGGTGATGTTCTCTGTTCCTTTGTAGTCTTTGTTGATTTGATCTTCCTTTGCTCCTCCAATGAATCCCCCTTAAAATTTCTTGCAGGGCTGGTTTAGTGGTCATGAACCCCTTTAGTTCTTGATTGGGAACCTCTTTATCTCTCCTTCTATTCTGAATGACAGCCTTGCCAGCATGGCCACTTCCTTCTGGTCTGCCAAGTCTCAGTGGACAGACTGTTGCTGACCTTATGTGCCTACCCCTATAGGTTAAGGATCTCTGGTCCCTAGGTGCTTTCAGAATTCTCTCTTTGTCTTTGTATTTTGCAAGTTTCACTATGATTTGTGATGGCATTGGCCTATTTTTGTTGATTTTGAGGGGAGTTCTCTGTGCCTCTTGGACTCGAATGCCTGTTTCTTTCCCCAGATTCGGGAAGTTCTCAGCTATAATTTGTTCAAATAAACCTTCTGCCCCCTTTCCCAGCTCCTTTTCTTCTGGGACTCCTCTGATATGGATATTGTTTTGTTTTATGGAATAACAAAGTTTTGTAACTCTTGTCTTATGGTCTAGTAATTTCCTTTCCCTCTACTTTTCACAATTTTCCCCATAATTTATTTTCTATTTCACCTATACTCTCCTCTGTTCCCTCAATCCTCATTGTACGCAGTAGGTTTTGCATCTCAGTTACAGCGTTTTTTTTTTTTAACTTCAGCCTGACTAGGTTTTAGGTCTTTGATTCCTACCTCAAGTGTTTCTCTGGTGTTTTCTATGCTTTTTTCAAGCTCAGTTAGTTGTCTTATGACTGTTGTTCTAAGTTCTTGTTCAGATATATTGCTTATGTCTGTTTTGAGCAAGTCCCTGGCTGTGATTTATTCTTGATCTTTCTTTTGGTGAGAATTCCTCTGTCTTGCCATTTTGGCTAAGTTTCTGTCTTTTGCATGTTTTAAAAGCCAGTTATGTTTCCTGCACCTGAGAGTACTACTATCTTATTTTTTTTTAATGTTTTTTATTTATTTCTAGGAGAGAGAGAGAGACAGCGTAAACAGGGGAGGGTCAGAGAGAGAGGGAGTCATAGACTGAAACAGGCTCCAGGCTCTGACCTGGCAGTCAGCACAGAGCCCGACGCAGGGCTCGAACCCACGAACCGCGAGATCATGACCTAAGCGAAAGTCGGACGCCCAACCCACTAAGCCACCCAGGCGCCCCAAAGTACTACTATCTTAAAAAGGGGTCATATAATGTTCAGGGCCTGGCCCTTCAGGAAGTGTTTCTAGTGTATGCTGTGTGCACTCTGCTGTTGCACTTCGTCTCCTCTTTGCCACTGCTCAGTCCTCTGTAGAGCTCCTCCTTGCTTGCAGTGGAGAGTGTTTAGACTTTTAACTAATTGTGCTTTGGTCTGTTTCTTGAACTAAGCCTGGGGGGAAAAGGGAGAAGAAAGCCCAATCTCCCAAAAAAGAGAAAAGGAAATGGAACAAAAAAAAAATCCAAACAGAGAATCAACAAACTATAAGGCTGATTCCAAAGAAAAAGGGGAAAAAGGAAGGGAAAAAAAACAGAAAGAAAAATAATTAAAAAACGACAAAAAAAAAAAAAAAAAGCTTGACCTAAACAAAAGAGAAAAGGAAATGAAAACAACAAACAAGAAACTATGAGCCTGGTTTCAAAAGAAAAAAAGCAGAAGAAAGACAAAAGAAAAAGAAAAAAAAAGTAAGATGTAAGACTGGTCCTATTTCCACCATATCTTCAGGTGTCACTATGAAGCACTTGATTGTCAGTACACTTGGTGCATGCGGGGTGCTACCTGTACTGGTCCTCTAAAGGAGAAACTTGCTGCATTGGCTCAGAGTCACTTTTGCCCTAGTAAATAAGTAGTTGCAAAGCACGGGGTGAGGGGGAGGTTGGTGTAAGTGTATCCCGCCTTTCCCGGGGGATGCTGTGCTGCTCTCTGAAGTCCCGCTGTGTTGGTGTTGGGCATAAAATGTCACCACCCCAACTTCTTGTCCCCAGACAGGGAATCTCACACCCCCAACTGTTCAGGCAGCCCTCACAGAATAGCGAGAGGAGTCAGCTTATCCTGTGCCCCAACTCTCCTGCATTTTCTTTGGTGTGCATCTGGGATTCAAAACCCAAAATCTGCCCTCCTCCTCCGGAGTAGAGCCTCTCCTCCTGCGTAGAGCCTCTCCTCCTGCGTAGAGCCTCTCCTCCTGCGTAGAGCCTCTCCATGCTGTGTCGGAAGTCCTTTGTCCCAAAAAACAGTTCCACATTTGTACCATGCATGTAATGTATGGTGTAGCACCACTAAAAACATCAAAGCTTATATTCCCTTTGCGTGTGCTTCTGTTCCCTGCTGGTGAAAGGCTCTTTGCTGGTTCCTGTGGGGTCTTTTGTCTTTGGGGATGCACTACACCTTCTTCCAAAAGTACAGTAGGAAGGGGAATGTTCTCTCTCAGTACACCCTGGCAATCGATCCCTACATCACACTATGCACTCTGGGGCAAGCTCCCCCCTCCCAAGGAGCATGCACTACAGCTCTGCTCTGGAGAAAGTCACACACTTCTAAACCTGAGTTTGAGCTCCAAATTCTGTTTGCGGAAAAAAAAAAAAAAGCAATCTGTGACATTCCATACTTTTCATTCCCCAGTTCATGGTCCAGAGAGGTCTTCCTCTGGTGCGAAATTGATGCTACACTGTCTCAACTCCTCTCTCTTTCTCTACCTTTTGTCTTTCCATGAAAAGGGTTCCCTTCCCTCTGTGGTACTGCTGTTGGTCCCTCCCTCAACTCACTTCCATGCACCTAGCACTGCTTTGCTCGTTGCAACTGTGGAGATCCTTCTGACACTCCAGAGATCAATTTTTTGGGTGTTCCAAGTGATCTGACCTCAATACACCTGTGTCTGAGGGCTGATAAAAGCCCAGTGTTCTACTTCTCCATCATCTTAACTCCTCTTCATAGTTGTTTTAAATTGCATTTCCCTGATGATATATGTTTAGCATTGTGTCTTATGTTTATTTGCCAAGAGTATGTATTTTTGTTTGTTAAAATGTTTGTTAAGGTATTTGATCCATTTTTAAATTAGGTTGTTATTGTATTGTTGAGCTTCGAAGATTTATTTGTGTATTTAGTATATTAGTACTTTATCAGATATGTCTTTTGAAAATATTTTCAACCAGTTTTTGGTTCATCTTCTCATTCTCTTAACAATATTTTTCACAAAGCAGAATTAAAAAAATATTTTATTTATTTTGAGAGAGAGAGCACAAGTGGAGAAAGGGGGGAGTGAGAGAGAGAGAGAGAGACAGAATCCCAAGCAGGTTCCATGCTCAGTATGGATCCCAATGAAGGGCTTGATCTCATGACTCTGTGATTCTGACCTGAGCCAAAATCAAGAATTGGACGTTTAACTGACTGAGCCACCCATGTGCCCCTCAAAACAGAATTTTTCAGTTTAACAAAGTCCAGGGTTTCAAGTATTTTTTTTTTCATAGACTATGCCTTTGGTGTTGTATCTAAAAAGTCGTCACCAAACCCAAAGTCATCAAGATTTTTTTATGTCAGGTTCTAGGTGTTTTATAGTTTTGCATCTTACAGTTAGCTCTCTGATGCATTTCATGTGCCCCTCAAAACAGAATTTTTCAGTTTAACAAAGTCCAGGGTTTCAAGTATTTTTTTTTTCATAGACTATGCCTTTGGTGTTGTATCTAAAAAGTCGTCACCAAACCCAAAGTCATCAAGATTTTTTTATGTCAGGTTCTAGGTGTTTTATAGTTTTGCATCTTACAGTTAGCTCTCTGATGCATTTCAAGTTAATTTTTGTGAAGAATATAAAGTCTGTGCCTAAATTGTTTTTTGCATATGGATGTTCAGTTATTCCATCACTGTTTATTGAGAAGACTAACTTGTCTCCATTTTATTGCCTTTACTCCTTTGTCAAAGATCAGTTCACTATTTTTATGTGTGTCTATTTCCAGACTCTCTATTCTATTCATTAATCTATTTGTCATTATTTCACCAGTATCATACTGTCTGGATTATTGTAGCTTTATAGTAAGTCTTAAGATCAAATAGTGAAAATTCTCCAGCTTTGTTCTTCTCTTTCAATATGGTGTTGGATATTTTGTGTCTTTCTCCTTTCCATATAAAGTTGAGAATCAATGTGTCAATTTCTAAATGTCTTGCTAGGATTTTGATTGGGACTGCATTGAATCTATTGATATAGTTGAGAAGAACTGGCATTTACACAAAACTGAGTCTTCCTATTCACAAACATGGAACACCTCTCCATTTATGTAGCTCTTGTTTGAATTCTTTCATCAGAGTTTTGTAATTTTCCTCATATGGATCTTATACATAATTTGTTAAATTTTGCACAAGTATTTCATTTTTGTGGTCACTTATGTAAATGGTGGCTAACGTAAATGACATTGTGTTTTTATTTTCAAATTGCACTTATTCATTGTTGCTATACAGGAAAGCAATGGACATTTTATATTATATTAACTTTGTATCCTGCAACTTTGCCCTACTCACTTAGTTCTAGAGGTTGTATGTTTGTTTGTAAACTTTTTCAGATTTTCTACATAGGCAATGATGTCACCTTTGAACAAAGACAGTTTTATTACTGCTTTTTGTTCTAAATCTGTATTTCTTTTATTTCTTTATCTTGTATTACTGCATTAACAAGGGCTTCCAATACAAAGTTGAAAAGTAATAGTGAGATGAGACATCTTTGTCTTGTTCTTGATCTTTTTGGGAAAGGTTCTGACTCCTCATCATTATGTATGATGCTAGCTGTAAGCTTTTGTAGATTTTTTTAATCAAGTTCCCCTCTTCTTAGTTTGAAAGTTTTTTTTTTAATCAAAAATGGGTATCATATTTTTACCAAATGCTTTTCCTGTATCTATTGGTATGTTCTTGTGGTGTTTATTTTTTAGCCTGTTGATTTGATGGACTATATCAATTGATTTTTGAATATTGAACTAGCCCTTTATACCAGAGTAAAATCCCACTTGGTCATGGTATATAACTTTTTGTACATAGATCACAGTTTTATTTTGTAACAAAGGAGAAAGGGTTTGAAGAAACGTAATTTCTCTGATTTTTCTAGGTGTATGCTTTGAATGAGAACTTGAGTTTATTTCCATTAAACAGTTAATCCATTATCACAATATGTATAGGATATTTTATTCCATTCTCCTCTCATTCAAAATGTTACCTATATGGTCAACTTACCTTGGACAAAGCAGGAAAGAATATCCAATGGAAAAGACAACCTTTTCAACAAGTGTTGTTGGGAAAACTGGACAGCAACATGCAGAAGAATGAAAATGGACCACGTTATTACACGAGACACAAAAATAAATTCAAAATGGATGAAAGTCCTAAATGTGAGACAGGAAACCATCAAAATCTAGAGAATAGCACAGGCAGTAACCTCTTTGACATGGGCCAGAACAACTTCTTACTAGATATGTCTCCTGAGGCAAGGGAAACAAAAGCAAAAATAAACTATTTGAACTTCATCAAGATTAAAAGCTTCTGCACAGCCAAGGAAGCAATCAACAAAATTAAATGGTAACCTTCAGTATGAGAGAAGATGTTTTCAAATGACAGATTTGATAAAAAGTTAGTATCCAAAATATAAAAAAGAACTTATCAAATTAAACACCCAAAACCCAAATAATCCAAATAAAAATTGGCAGAAGAGATGTATAGACATTTTTTTCTAAGGAAGACATATGTATGGCTAACAGACACATGAAAAGATCCTCAACATCACTTATCATCAGGGAAATACAAATCAAAACCACAATACCACCTCACACCAGTCAGAGTGGCTAAAATTAACAACTCAAGAAACAAAAGGTATTGGCAAGGATATAGAGATAGAGAAACAGTCTTACACTATTGGTGGGAATACAAATTGGTGCAGCCACTCTGGAAAACAATATGGAGATTCCTCAAAAAGTTAAAAATAAAACTTCCCCTCAACCCAGCAAATACACTACTAGGGATTTATCCAAAGATACAAAAATACTGATTCAAAGGGATACATGCATCCTGATATTTATAGCAACATTATCTACAAGAGTCAAATTATGGAAAGAGCCCAAATGTCCATCAGCTGATGAATGGGTAAAAAAGATGTGACACACACACACACACACACACACACACACACACACACACACAGTGGAATATTACTCAGCCATTATAAAGAATGGAATCTTGCCATTTGCAATGACTGGGATGGAGCTAGGGTGTATTAGGTTAAGCAAAATAAGTCAGTCAGAGAAAGAAAAATACGGCATAATTTCATTCATATATGGAATTTAAGAAACAAAACAAATGAACATAGGGGAAATAAAAAAGAGGAAAACCAGGAAATGGATTCTTAACTATATAGAACAAACTGAGGGTTAATAGAGAGGAGATGGGCAAGGGCGATAGGTTAAATAGATATGGGTATTAAGGAGGGCACTTGTTGTAATCAGCACTAGGTGTTGTACATAAATGATGAATCACTAAATTCTACACCTGAAACTAATATTACACCTTATGTTAACTAACTGGAATTTAAGTAAAACTATTCAAGTTTATTGAATAAACTAGTTTGTTTATTCAAAACAAAACAAAACAAAATCTACCTTTATTTATTATTTGTGCAATGAGCCTATATTTTGTGACTTCTGTACTCACAGTCTTTACTTTATTCCATATATTGATAACAAGCTTTCTAATTAATAAATTAAGAATGTCAGAGCTGGTGGACTTCTAAATGGAGTTACTTGATTTCCTCTGAAGAAGTCAGAATTTTGGCATAATGAAATATTCCATGGCAATGCCCTTAACACAGTAAATATATGAACTGTTTTTCCATAAGTCTCAAATTAAGTTACCAATCTGCAAAGACATAGGAGCTTTCATCAAAATGTAAATGTGCCCATAGTTACTTTCATCAAGAAAATTTTGCTACAAAAATAATGTGTTCTTTGATGTATTCGCTTCAAGTTTTGGCACAAAACCTTTTTTTTTTCTTTTTTCCAATTCAGTCTTACTTCATGGGGATCACTAAGGCAACCAGTGGGGCTAGACTAAAGGAGATCTGCTACAGATAGATGAAAATGAGGTGAGGGTCATAGCAACCAGTGTGTGGATCATGGCGGACTGTTTTCCTATGAGAAGTGGCTACCATGCAGAGAGCCTAGCCATTTGTAAAACTGAGCCAATGGACCAAGTGGCTATGGAGCTCAGTTTGCAGTTCTGCCTGGTTTGGGTCTTCAGCCAATAGGCTGTCCCATGGAGTCCATTCTTTGACTTTGCCTGCAGAGGGTGGCAATCCAGCTACTCTGCTCAACTGCTGATCACATCTTACAGCCCTGCCCAACCAGAAAGACTGGTTATAGACCACAGGCAACTGTGGAGTTAAACCTATAGTCCATTAAGACAGGAAAAAAAAGTCAGCAGCCCTGCCAAAATGTGGAGCATAGACTCCAGCCTCTCCTGAGATGGGAGCCCAAACAGCAATTCCAGGCAATCTCAGAGCACAGTCCATGACCCCAGTCCGGAAGACAAGCCAACATCCCTGTCAAACTGCAAATAAAATATATACAAATTAAATAAACAAAAAAATAAATAGCAGAGCATAGCATCTGGCCTCTCTTGAGGCCAAAGCCCAAAATATGATGCCATACAACAATGGAACACAGTCTACAGCCTCTCCCAGGCCAAGGGCCAAGGCAACTTCCCTCCTAAGTTGTTAGGCATAGCCTCGAGCTTTGCCCAATCAGGAAGTCTGGCCAGAGGTCCTGGGCAACTGTAGACCACATCATTCAGCCCTGCTTGGGAAGAAGCCAAGCAAGTAACTCCATTCATCTGGAGAGAATAGCCTCTGACTCCCCACTCTGACCAGGGAACCTCAATAACAATCCTGGACAGCCTCAGTGTTCAGCCTATAGTGGTACCTCAGCAGGTAGTACAACTAGCAACCCCAGCTAACTCTGAAGCAGTGCTTGAAGCTTCACCCAACTTGGGTGATGCCTGGGTAGCAACCTTGCTCAGGCATGATGTCCAGTCTGCGGGACTGCCTAATTGGTGAACACAGCCTGCTGCCTCACCCAGATAAGAGCCTAACTACTAATTCTGCCCAATCACAAAATATAAACTGTAGCCACATCGGACTAGGGACCCTGAGAAGCTACATAACCCAAAAGCAGAGCACAACCAGCAGCCTGCCCAGTTGGACAGCCTATCTATAGCTCTGACCAACTACAAGGCAAAGCCTGCACCTTTTCCTGTTTGTAGAGCACAACCTGAAACTTATTCTAATCATGAAGCCCAAAGCCCAGTACCTGGGCCCACCCAACCAAGGAACCCGGCTACCAGGCATGCCAAATCAGGGATCCCTGACAGCAGCCCTGTGTGAACATGATTTCTGAGTGTTACCTGCTGGAGCAAGTTTTTAACTGCGATGAGATAGAGATGTTTTGGAAAAAGATGCCAAAGAGGACCTACCTTACATAAGAAGAGAATGCAGGGGTGCCTGGGTGGCTCAGTCAGTTAAGTGTCTGACTTCCACTCACGTCATGGTCTCACGGTTTGTGGGTTTGAGCCCCTGTGATGAAAGCTAGCTCAGAGACTGCAGCCTGCTTCAGATTCTGTGTTTCCCTCTCTCTCTGACCCTCCTCTGCTCATGCTGTCTCTCTCTCTCTCAGAAATAACTTAAATAATAATAATAATAAGAGGATGCAATGCAATGCCCAGTCACAAGAAGGAGACGGAGAAGGAGAAGAAGGAGGAGGAGGAGAAGGAGAAGGAGGAGAAGGAGAAGGAGGAGAAGGAAAAGAGGAAGAAGAAGAGGAAGAAGAGGAAGAAGAAGAAGAAGAAGGAGAGAAGCCAATGCAATGCAATGCAATGCCCGGTCACAATCCCATGAAACAACATCTCACCCTCTTGTTTTGTGCTAATGCAAGTGGGTATTTCAAAGTCAAGCCCTTTCTTGCATATTATTCCAAGAATCCATGAGCCTTCAAGAAATGCAAGGTACAAAAGAGGCAGTTAGAAGTTATGTGGAGGTCCAACAACAAGGCTTGGGTCGCCGGTATCTTGTTCATTGAGTGGATTAATGAGGTTTGTTCCTGCAGTGAAGAAATGCCTTTTAGAAAAGAATCTGCCACTCAAAGCCTTGCTGGTTATGCGTAATGTTCCTGCTCATCCTCCAGGCACTGAAGACAACTTACTGGAGGAATTCGAGTTAATTAAGGTCAAGTTCCTTCTTCCCAACACCAGTCCAATCCTTCAGCCCATGGATCAACAGGTCATTTCAAACTTTAAAATCTTTGTACCAAAGCACTATTTCAGTGAGGCTTAGAGGTGATCGAAGGAAAAAAAACCTTACCGTCTGAGAGTCTTGGAAAAATCATTTCCATATCGGGAACGGCCTCAAGATCATCTATAAAGCCTGGGATAGGATCACCAAGAGCACCCTCAATTCTGCTTGGAGAAGACTGTGGCCTGATTGCATTCTTGGACATGTCTTAGAGGGGCTTGCTCATGAAGAGGAGCTGCCAGTTGTCAATGAAACTCTGTCCTTGAGGAAGACCATGGGACTGGAGGTGAGTGAGAATGACATTCAAGAGCTGGTAAATGAACATGGCTAGGAACTGACTACTGGCAAATTGATGGATATGCATCATAAGCAATAGTGAGATGTTACTGAAGAGATCTCATCTGCAGACGAACAGGAGAAAAAGGCAGAGGAATCCCTCTCTTCAAATGAGATTAGGGAGATGTGTAAAATGTGGGAAACAGTGCAAAATTTTGTAAAAAGCACCACCCAAATAAGTCTGTAGTAGTGCCAGCAACAAATCTGTTAAATGGCAATGCAATGTCACATTTCCTCGAAATCCTCAAAAGGAGGCAAAAGAAAGTGTAATTGGATAGGTTCCCTGCTAAAGTTGCATGAAAAGATAAAGATTCCGTTGAGCAAATAGATAGCTGGGATTCCATTAGTGATAGTGAAAGTCTTCCTACACAATAACCCTCCTCTCTCTTGTCTCCTTCATACCAGCCACGAAGGTTTCCAAAGGTAAGTGAAGATTAGTTTACTCTTTATATTTTATATTTTCTTTATTATTTTGTATTATATTACAGTATTATAATCTTAAAAAATTTTAAAATGTTTTATTTCTGAGAAAGAAAGAGAGAGAGAGAGAAAGAGAGAGAGAGAGAGAGGCAGCATGAGCAGGGGAGGGTCAGAGAGAGTAGGAGACACAGAATCCAAAGCAGGTTCCAGGCTCTGAGCTGTCAGCACAGAGCCCGATGCGGGGCTCCAACCCACAAACCGTGAGATCATGACCTGAGCCGAAGTCGGACGCTTAACCGACTGAGCCACTAGGCACCCCTTATAATCATTTTTATATGAGTATTTTTGGTTTGTGGAAATCGTATGAGCTTCCATTATTTCTTAAGGGGAAGTTCACTTAATATACAAGTGTTTTGGATTACAAGCATGTTTCTGGAATAAATCATGCTCTCAAACCAAGGTGTTACTGTACATATATACCACATTTTGTTATCCATTCATCTATTGATGGACACCCTGGACTCCTTCCATAATTTGGCTTTTGTAAATAATTTTGCTATAAACATAGGAGTGCAAGTATCACTCTGAATAGGTGTTTCTATATTTGGGGGTAATTACCTAGTAGTGCAATTACTAGATCAAAGGGTAGTTTTATCTGTAACTTCTTTGGGGAAACTCCATACTCTTTGCCACAGTGTCTACAGCAGTGTGCATTTTCATCAAAACTGCAGGAGGGCTTATTTTTCTCCACATCCATGCCAACATCTGTTGTTTTTTGTGTTTTTGATTTTAGCCATTCTACTTGGTATGAGGTGGTATCTCATTGCAGGTTTGATTTGCATTTCTCTGATAACGAGTGATATTAAGCACCTTTTCACTTATCTATTAGCCATTGGAATGTCTTCTTTGGAGAAATGTGTATTCATGTCTACTGCCCCTTTGTAAAATGTATTATTTGTTTTTTGGGTGTTAAGTTGTATAAGTTCTTTGTACATTTTGGATACTAAACCATTATCAGATATGCTGTTTGCAAATAGTGTCTGCCATTCAGTAAGGTTCAGTTATTCATTTTGTTGATTGTTTCCTTCACTGTACACAAGTTTTTTATTTTGATGTAATCCCAATAGTTTATTTTTACTTTTTTTTTAGTTGCCCTAGGAGACATAGCTAGAAAAATGTTGCTATGGCCAATGTCAGAGAAAGTATTGCTTGAACTCTCTTCCAGTATTTGTATGGTTTCAGGTCTCATATTTAGGTCTTTCATAAATTTTGAGTTTATTTTTGTGTATGATGTAAGAAAGTGGTCCAGTTTTATTCTTTTGCATGTTGCTGTCCATTTTTCCCAACAAAATTTCTTGAAGAGATTGTTTTTAACCCATTGTATATTCTCTCCTCCTTTGTGGGTTTACTTCTGGGTTTTCTATTTTGTTCCACTGATCTATGTTTCTATTTTGTGCTACTACTTTGCTTTTATGAAACAACTACATTACTACCTGTTTTCACTAATGGAGAGAAATCCAAAGACGATTTTCACTTTCATAAAATCTATTACTGTACTAATGCAGGTCTTTTGTAAAAGTGAAGTGACATAATACCAACTTTTGGACAGTGAGTATATGTATGTAAGACAAAATATACTTTAACTTAAAAGTAGTCACAAGAGACTAATGCAATCATTATATAATGATAAAAGGGTCAATTATAAAGAAGATGTAACAGTTGTAAATAACGTATGAACCTAACATTGGAACACCTAAATATATAAATCAGATGCTAACAGAACTCAAAGGAGAAATAAACAATAATATATCAATAGTAAATTACATTAATACTCGGATATATCATCTGAGCAGAAAAATGAATAATCAAAAAGCAGATATGAGCAGCACTATAGACAAAATGTGCCTAGCAGAACATTCCATTCAACAGCAGCAAAACACATATTCTTCTCAAGTAAATATGGAACATTCTCTAGAATAGATCATATATTGGATTACAAAACAAGTCTTATCAAATTAAAAATGCTTGATATTATACCACTAATCTTTTCCTACAACAATGGCATAAACCATAAATGAATAACAGAAGGATAACTGGAAAACTAACAAACATGTGGACATTAAACACACTGCTGAACAACCAATGAATCAAAAATCTAAAAAAACTTGAAAAAAACTGACATCAATTAAACTAGAAACACAACATACCAAGACTTATGGGATGCAACTAAAGTATTTCTAAGAGTAGTTTTTATAGCTACAAATGCCTAGTTAAGAAAAAAGAAAGATCTATAGGAGGATTAGGAGGAACTTGACGGAGGAACAAGGGGTAGAAGAAGGGGGGAAATGGTGGGGGAAAGGGAGAGAGGCAAACCATGAGAGACTCTTGAATGCTGACAAAAACTGAGGACTGCTGGATGTGGGAGGAGGGGGGATGGGCATGGAGGAGGACACTTGTGGGGATGAGCACCGAGTGTTATGTGGAAACTAATTTGACAATAAACTATTTGTAAAAAAAAAAAAAAAAGAAAAGAAAAAGAAAAAAGAAAGATCTCAAATAAATGACCTAACATATCTCACAAAACTAGATAAAGAAGAACAAACTAAGCTCAAAATTAGCTGAAAGAAGTAAATAATAAAAAAATAAAGCAAAAGATTGGGGTGCCTGGGTAGTTCAGTTGGCTGAGAATATGACTTTGGCTCAGGTCATAAGCTCATAAGTTTGTGTGCTTGAGCCCAGCATCCAGCTCCACACTGACAGTGTAAAGCCTGCTTGGGATTCTCTCTCTCCCTGTCTCTCTGTTCTTCCCCCACTCACACACATTCTATAAATAAATAAATGAATAAATAAATGCAGTAGTATATGAAATAGAAGTAGGGTTAAGATGGCACAGGAGTAAGGAGACCTTAGGCTCACCTTGTCCCCCAAACACAGCTAGATAAATAGCAAATCCCTCTGAACACACAAGAAATCAATCTGAAGATTGAGAGAGCAAAAATGCACAACTAGAGTTGAGAAATATGCCATATTGTGGAAGATAGGAGCTGTGGACAGATGATATGGGGTATAAAAGAACTGCGGGTGCTACAATGCAGAGGGAGACCTGATCACAGAGAAGGGAGAGAGAAAGAGAAAGAGAGAGAGAAAGGGTGAAAGTGCATGCAGGGAATTGCACAAGAAAAACTCTCCCCCAACACTATTGACTGGGAAAAAGAGGGGTTGAATACTACAAAATTTTATAAACAGCAGAGTGCAGTCTAAAGTTTTGGAGGTCTATGCCATCGCCAGTGTTGCACTTAGAGGTGCTCCAGTAGGGAAGGAGGGTGGAGACCCAGGAGAGGCAGCATGGTCTGAGGATCCCCTTGGTCACATGCAGAGAAGAAGTTGCCTTGCTTGGAATGCACTTGGGAGAGGTGACACGGCCAATCAGTGGACAAAAGACCCGGGTGGGCTCCACTGAGATGCCCCGTTAACTAACATAGGAATGGGGACGCCAGCTGAGGGCAGTGAGCCTTGGTACTGGGTTTCTGCTGTGCTTTACCATAAACTATGAACTGCTGTGTGGCCACGCAACTGATTTCTGGGGCAAGCCAGCATCATCCATAGTGCAGCAGGACTCTCCCCTAGAGGATCAGTGTGAGTCTGTGCTGCACAGATCTCTAAAATTTGGAGTTTAAAAAACAGCCACAGAGCCTGAGATAAGACACTGGAGTGATGTGCTGCCTGGAAAGCACAAAGCTCAGACACAGACAGGGTGAAGAAAGGGATCTAGATGAAGCTGGCGAAATGAGAAATTATTGTTTGCTCTTCTGTGAGGACTTTCTAAAGAGTTGTGGGCAAGAGCTCTCTGATCCTGGGATGGGAGAGTATGGCGATGCCATTCCCCTCCTCTGTCCTCCATCCATCAGCATTGACCAGCTTCAGTGAGCAACACAACACAACCAAAGTGGAGCTCAAGAGCTGTTTACAGCAGTCCTGCCCCCTGTGCCATGCAGGTGTAGCTCCAATAGGGCCAGGGCAAGTTAACCTGAGATTTAGTTCAGCAGTCCACATCACAAGAAGACCAGTACAAACCCTTTGTATGCACTAAGTCTACTGACCACAGTGCTGTAAAGCTTCAGCTCTGAGGGAAAGAAATAGGATCTACCTTCCTTCTATTGGGGGAGGAGGGGTTGTGACCACTTCTTAAAGCAGGAGTATAACAGGCTTTCCTAACAATCATTCAAAAAGAGTGACCTTGACAATATGACAAGACAGAGGTATTCACCCCAAAAGAAAGAACAGGAAGAAGTAATGGCTAGGGATGTAATTAATATGGATATAAGTAAGATGTTTGAACTAGAATTTAAAACAAACACTATAAGGATACTAGCTTGGCTTGAAAAAAAAAGCATAGAAGACACTATAGAAAATCCCTTACTGCAGAGATAAAAGAAGCAAAAACTAGTTAATCTGAAATTTAAAATGCTATAACTGAGATACAAACCAAAGTGGAAGTGGTGACAATGAGGATGAATGAAGCAGATGAATGAATCAGTGATTTAGAGATAAAACATAAGGAGGAGTCCCAGAAGATGAAGAGAGAGAAAAATGTCCGTTTGAGAAAAGTAGAGCTGAAAACCTCCCTAACCAGCGAAGGAAACAAACATCCAAATCGACAAAGCACAGAGAACTCCCATTAAATTCAACAAAAGCTAGCCAATACCAAGACATATCATAGTCGAATTAAAGAAACACACAGACAATGAAAGAATCCTAAAAGCAGCAAGGGAAAAAAATTCTTAACCTACAAGGGAAGAAAGATCAGGTTCTCAGCAGATCTGTCCACAGAAACTTGGCAGGGCAGAAGGGAGTGTCATGATATATTCAACATGCTGAATGAGAAAAACATGCAGCCAAGAACTCTTTATCAAGCAAGCTGTCAGTTTACCAAACAAACAAAAACTAAATGGTTTTGTGACCACAAAACCAGCCCTGCAAGAAATATTAAAGGGGAATCTTTGAGTGGGCAAAAAAGGGATAAAAGTAACAAAAACTAGAAAGGAACAGAGAACATCACCAGAAACACTAAATTTATAGGTAACACAATGGCACTAAATTCATATCTATCAATAATTATTCTGAATGTAAACAGACTAAATGCTCCAATCAAAAGACACAGGGTATCAAAATGGATAAAAAAATAAGACCCCTGCCCCAAAAAAAGGCCCATCTCTGTGCTCCCTATAAGAAACTAATTTTAGACTGAAAGACACATGCAGATTGAAAGTGAGGGGATGGAGAATGATCTATCGTGCTAGTTAACATCAAAAGAAAGCTGGAGTAGTCATACTTATATCAATAAAACTAGATTTTAAAACAAAGACAGTAACAAGAAATGAGGAAAGGAATTACATAATAATTAACAAAATCTAACAATTGTGAATAAATATGCCCCCAAATTGGAAGAACACAAATATACCAATTAATTAATAACAAACATAAAGAAACTCATTGATAATAATATAGTAATAGTAGAGGACTTCAACACCCACTGACAATAATGGATAGATTATATATGCAGAAAATCAACAAGGAAACAATGGGTTTGAATGAAACTCTGGACTGGATGGACTTAAATTATTTTCAGAAAACTTTCTCCTGAAGCAGCAGAATACACATTCTTTTTGAGTACACATGGAGCACTATCCAGAATAGATCACATACTGGGTCACAAATAAATGGTCAATAAGTATCATACAATGCATATTTATAGACCACAATGCTATGAAACTTGAAGTCAACCATAAGAAAAACTTTGGAAAGATCACAAATATTTGAAGGCTAAAGAATTAATGGATTAACCAGGAAATTAAAGAAGAAATAAAAAGTATTTGGAAGCAAATGAAAATGAAAATATGACAGCCAAAACATATGGGATGCAGCAAAGACAGTCCTAAGAGTATACCTTAATACAGGTCTACCTGAAGAGTCAAGAAAAATCTCAAAGACACAATCTAACCTGACACTTAAAGGAGATAGAAAAGGAAGAGCAAAAAGCCTAAATCCAGCAGAGGAAGGGAAATAATAAAGATTAAAGCAGAAATAAATGATATGGAAATAAAAATACCCCAGTAGAATAGATCAATGAAACTAAGAGCTGGTTCTTTGAAAGAATCAATAGAAATGATAAACCCTTAGCCTGATTTATCAAAAAGACAAAGGACCCAAATAAATAAAATCATGAATAAAAGAAGAGAGGTCATAACAACACCACAGAAATAGGAACAATTATAAGACAATATTATAAAAAAATATATGCCAACATACTGGGCAATCTGGAAGGAATGGACAAATTCCTAGACACTCACTCACACACTATGAAAACTGAAAAAGGAAGAAATAGATAATTTGAACAGATTCATAACCAGCAAAGAAATTGAATCAATAATAAAAAAAAAAATCTCCCAACAAATAAAAGTCCAGGGCCAGATGGCTTCACAGGGGAATTCTAGCAGATATTTTTTTTTAATGTTTTTTTATTTATTTATTTATTTCTAGGAGAGAGAGACAGTGTGAGCAGGGGAGGGTCAGA
The DNA here is from genome assembly GCA_017311185.1 of Proteles cristata cristata. Taxonomy (NCBI): domain Eukaryota; kingdom Metazoa; phylum Chordata; class Mammalia; order Carnivora; family Hyaenidae; genus Proteles; species Proteles cristata. The sequence continues at coordinate 109,737 of JAESUZ010005156.1, forward strand.
GAGAGGGAGTCACAGACTGAAACAGGCTCCAGGCTCTGAGCTGGCAGTCAGCACAGAGCCCGACGCGGGGCTCGAACCCACGAACCGCGAGATCATGACCTAAGCGAAAGTCGGACGCTTAACCGACTAAGCCACCCAGGCGCCCCTCTAGCAGATATTTAAAGAAGAGTTAATACCTATTCTTCTTAAAGTGTTCCAAAAAAATAGAAATGGAAGGAAAACTTCCAATTTCATTCTACAAGGCCAGCATTACCTGGACTCCAAAACCAAAGACCCCACCAAAAAGGAGAATAACAGGCCAATATCCCTGATGAACCTGGATATAAAAATTCTCAGCAAGATACCAGAAAATCAAATCTAACATCACATTAAAGGAATTATTCACCACTATCAAGTACGACTTATTCCTGGGATGCAGAGCTAGTTCAGTATTTGCAAATCAATCAATGTGATACACCATATTAATAAAACAAAGAGAAAGAACCATATGATTCTCTCAACAGATGAAGAAAAAGCATTAGACAAAATACAGCACCCATTCTTGATAAAAACACTTTAAAAAGTAGGGATAGATGAAACATAACTCAACATCATAATAGCCATATATAAAAGACCCACAGGTAATATCATCCTCAAAGGTGGAAAAACTGAGAGGCTTTCCTCTGTTTTCAGGAAGAATACAGGGATATCCACTCTCATCATAACTATTTAACATAGTACTGGACGTCTTAGTCTCCACAATCAGACAATAAAAAGAAATACAAGGCATCCAAATAGGCAAGGAAGAAGTCAAACTTTCACTATTTGCAGACAACATAATACTCTATGCAGAAAACTTGAAAGACTACACAGAATAATTGCTAAAACTAATACATGAATTTATCAAAGTTGCAGGATAGAAAACCAATGTACAGAAATCTGTTGCATTTTTATACAATAATAATGAAGCAGCAGAAAAAGGAATCAAGGAATCAATCCTATTAACAATTGTATCAAAAACCAAAAGATACTTAGGAATAAACCTAACCATAGAGGTAAAATATCTGTACTCTGAAAACTACAGAACACGTATGAAAGAAATTGAAGAGGACACAAAGTAATGGAAAAGCATTCCATGCTCATGTATTGGAAAAACAAACATTGTTAGAATGACTTTACTACCCAAAGCAACCTACAAATTTAACAAAATCCCTATCAAAACACCACCAGCATTTTGCACAGAGCTAGAACGAACAATCCTAAAATTTGTATGGAGCCACAAAAGACCTCAAATAGCCAAAGCAATCCTGAAAAAGAAAAGAAAAGCTGGAGGCATCATGATTCTGGACTTCAAGCTATATTACAAAGCTGTAGTCATCAAGACAGCATGGTACTGGCACACACACACACACACACATCAATGGAACAAAATAGAAAAGACAGAAATGGGCCCAAAACTATATGGTCAACTCATTTTCGACAAAGTAGTCAAGAATACCCAGTGGAAAAAAGACAGCATCTTCAACAAAACCATGATGAAATACTACCTCACAGCTATCACAATGGCTAAAATTAACAACACAAGAAACAAGTGTTGGTGAGGATATGGAGAAAAGGGAGAAACTTCTTGCACTGTTGGTGGGAATACAAACTGGTGCAGCCACTCTGGAAAACAGTTTGGAGGTTCCTCAGAAACTTAAAAATAGAACTACTCTATGATCCAGCATTTTCAGTACTAGGTATTTACTCAAAGGATACAAAAATTCAGATTAGAAATGTTACATGTACTACGATGTTCATAGCACCATTATCAACATTAGTCAAACTATGGAATGAGCCCAAATGTCCATAGACTGATGAATGGATAAAGAAGATGTGTATATATATATACTTCAAAAGGAATGAAATCTTGCTATTTGCAATGGCATGGATAGAGCTAGAATGTGTTATGCTAAGCAAAGTAAGTCATGCACAGAAAGACAAATACTGTATGATTTCAATTATATGTGATTTATGAAATTAAGCAGATGAACATATGGGAAGGGGAAAAACGAGAGGGAAACAAACCATAAGATTTTTACAATAGAGAACAAACACCAGTAATAGAGGGAGGTGTGTGGGGGATAGACTCAATGGGTGATGGGTATTATGGAGGCCATTTGTGTAGAGACTATGTCTTATATGTAAGTGATGAATCACTAAATTCTACTCTTGAAAATAATATTATAGTATATGTTAACTAACTAGAATTCAAATAAAAATTTGAAAATAAAAATAAATACATGAAATAAAGAAAAGGAAAACAATAGAAAATATCAACAAATATAAGAACTGTTCTTTTGAAGGATGAACAAAATTGACAAACCTTGGGCTAGATAATTCAAGCAAAAAAGAGAGAGGACTCAATAAATAAATGTATAAATGAAATTTATACAAATGTTACCACAGATATACAAAGTGCCATAAGATATTACTATGAATAATTATAAGCCAATAAATTGGATGACTTAAAAGAAATACATAATTCCTGCAAACATACAGCTTACCTAGACTGAATCATGAATAAATAGAACATTTAAAAAGACTGATAATGAATAAGGATATTGAATCAGTAGTCAAACACCTCTAAACAAAGAAGATGCCATTACCAGATGAATTCACTGGTGATTTTACCAAATGTTTAAAGAAGAATTAATGTCACTTCTCAACAACTTGGAGAGGGAACACTCCCAAGGTCATTTTATGAGGCCAATATCACCTTCATACCGAAATGAATATACATGCATGCATCTCAACAAAATACTAGCAAATTAAATTTAACAGCACATTTAGAAATCATATACCATGATCCGGTGGAATTTATCTCTGAGGTGAAGGGATGGTATATTCGTGGTTTGCCATATCCAAATCGATAAGGAGATAGACCATCTTAGCAGAATGAAGGAAAAAATCATATAATCTTCTCAATATATGCAGAAAAAGCATTTGAAAAAATTCAATAGCCTTTCATGATAAATTCTCAACAAATTGACTTCAGTAAATTCCATATACAAGCAGCCTATACCTAACATTACACAAAACGGTGGAAAACTGAAAGCTTTTCTTCTAAAAGCAGGAACAACACAAGGGTGCCCATTTGCACTACTCATATTCATCAAAGCACTGGAAGTCCCAACCAAAGAAAACAAGCTAGAAAAATAAATAAAATGCTTCCATAAAAATTCCTCAACAAAATATTAGGAAACCACATTCAATATTATATTAAAAGAATCACTCACCACAATGAAGTGGGATTTATTCTGGGGATGGAAGTTTGCTTCAATATTTGCAAATCAATGTGGCATACCACATTTAAAAAAAAGGATCAAAATCATATGATCATCTCAATAGATGCAGAAAAAGCATTTCACAAAATTCAATATCCATTAATAGTAAAAACAAGAAACTGGGTTTAGAGGGAACATACCTGATAACATAATAAAGGCCATATATGACAAAGCCACAGCTAACTTCACACTCCATGGTGAAAAACTGAGAGATTTTACTATAACATCAGGTAACAAAACAAGGATGTGCACTCTCACTACTTTCATTCAACATAGTACTGAAAATCCTTGCCACAGCAAAAAGAGAAGAAAAAGAAATAAAAGGCATCTAAATTGGTAAGGAAGAAGTAAAACTGTCACTATTTGCAGATGAAATGATAATACACAGAAATTCTAACGACTCTGTTCCCCAAAATACTATCAGAAGTAATAAACAAATTCAGTAAAGTTATAGGATACAAAATTAGTACAGACAAAATGGTTGCATTTGTATACACTGATAACAAAGTAGCAGTAAGAAATTAAGAAAACAATTCCATTTTCTCAATTGCACCAAAAAGAAGAAAATACTTAGTAATAAACTTAAGCAGGGAGGTGAAAAGCTTGTACTCTGAAAATGATAAAATGCTGATGAAATTAAAGATGACACAAACAAATAGAAAATTATTCAATATTCATTGGAAGAATTAATATTGTTATAATGTCTATATTGCCTAAAGCAATCTACAGATTCAATGCAACCCTTATTAAAATACCAACTGCACTTTTCACAGAACTAGAGCAAATAATACTAAAAATTTTTAGGGAACATAAGACCCCAAATAGCCAAAGCAATCTTAAGAAAGAAGGACAAAACTGGAGTTACCACAATCAGAGATTTCAAAGTATACTACAAAACTCTGGTAATAAAACCCACTGGCAGAACAATAAACCCACAAATCCATGGAACACAACAGAGAGCTCAGAAATAAACTCATTCCTATATGGTCAATTAATCTATAACAAAAAAGTCAAGAATATACAATGATGAAAAGATAGTCTCTTTAATGCTTCTGGGAAAGCTGGAGAGCTACATGCAAAAAAAAATAATAAAACTGGACCACTTTCTTGTACAATTCAAAAAAGTAAACTCAAAATAGACTAAAGACCTACATGTGAGATTGAAAACATAAAACTCCTAAAAGAAAACATAAGCAGCAATTCCTTTGATATTGGCATAACCAGCATTTTCAAGATATATCTCCTCAAGCAAGTGAAACAAAGGCAAGAATAAACTATCAAGACTACCAAAATAAAAATCTTTTGCCCAGTGAAGGAAACCATCAACAAAACAAAAACACAACCAACTGAATGGGAGAAGGTACTTGCAAATGTTATATCTAATAAGGGGTTAATATCCAAAATGTATAAAGAACTTATACAACTCAACACCAAAACAGCAAATAAACAATTCAGAAATGAACAAAGGTCCCAAATACATGTTTTCCCAAGAAGAAATACATATGGCAGACACATGAAAAGACATTTACCATCACTAATCATAAGAGAAAAGCATATCAAAACCACAATGAGATATCACCTCACACCTGCCAAAATGATTAGAATCAAAAAGATAAGAAATAATACGTGTTGGTGAGGATGTGGAGAAAAAGGAACCCTTGTTCACTGTTGGTGGGATGTACATTGGTGCAGCCACTGTGGAAACAGTATGGCAGTTTCTTAAAGAAATAAAATAATAATTACCATGTGATCCAGTAATTCCACAACTGGGCATTTACCCAAAGAAAATAAAACACTAATTTTAAAAGATATATGCACCCTTATGTTTACTGCAGCATTCTATACAATAGAACCCCAATGGGTACTTTACAAGTTCCCCAATGGTACTTGGGTTGCCAAGATTTGGGAGTAACCCAAGTACCCATCAAAAGATGAATGGATAAATAAAATGCACACACACACACACACACACACACACACACACACACACACACAACTCATTAAAAAAAAAAGAGATCTTGACATTTGCAACAACATGGATGGACCTAGAGAGTATTACACTAAGTACAATAAATCAAAGACAAATAACATATGATTTCACTTATATATGGAATCTAAAAATGAATGAATAAACTAAAAAAGCAGAAACAGGGGTGCCTGCATGGCTCAGTCAGTTAAGTGTTGGACTTTGGCTCAGGTCATGATCTCACTGTTCTGAGTTCAACCCCCGCACTGGGAACTGTGCTGACAGCTCAGCCTGGAGCCTGCTTCAAATTCTGTGTCTCCCTCTCTGCTCCTCCCTCACTCATGTTCTGCCTCTGTCTCTCAAAAATAAATAAACATTAATTTTTTTAAAAAAGCAGAAATAGACGCATAAGTACAGAGAACAAACTGATAGTTACAGAGGGGAAGGGGGTAAATGGGCAAAGGGGAGTGCCAGATACAGGCTTCCAGTTATGGAATGAATCAGCCACAAGGATAAAACATACAGGATAGGGAATATGGTAAATGGTATTGTAATAGCGTTGTATGGTGACAAATAGTAGCTATACTTGTGAGCACAGAATAATGTATAGAGATGTTGAATCACTATGCTGTACACCTAAAACAAATGTAACACTGTGTGCCAATTTAAAGAAAAAAAAAAGAAAGAAAGAAAGGCATCTAAATTGGAAAGGAATAAGTGCACATCTTATCTGTGTTTGCACATAAAATAACCTTATATTTAAAAAATCCTAAAGACTCAACCAAAAAAACTGTTGGAACAAATTAAGTAAAGTTTTAGGATATACAATTGACACAGAAAAATCAGTTGTGTTTCTATACACTAATAACAAACTATCTGAAAAAGAAATAAAACAATCTCAAATTATAATAGCATCAAAACAGTAAAATACTTAGGGATAAATTTAAAGTGAAAGATCTGTACATTGAAAACTAAAAGATATTGATAAGAGAAATTGAAGAAGAAATGAATAGAAAACTGTTCTGTGTTTATTGAGCAGAATAATTAACATTGCTAAAAATGTCCATATTACACAGATCACACAAGTGATCTATAAATTAAATGTAATCCCTATCAAAATTCCAATGGAATTTTATCAGAAACAGAAAAAAAATCCTAAAATTTGTATGAAACCACAGAAGACTTCACATAGCCAAAGCAATCCTGAGAAAGAAGAACAAAGCTGGAGACATCACACTTCCTGATTTCAACCTTTATTACAAAACTAAATAATGAAAGCACTTAGAAATCATACAAATAGAGATGGGACAGAATTGAGAGCCCAGAAATAGACTCACATATGTATGGTGAACTAATATTTGGCAAGAGTGCCAAGAATACTCAATGGGGCAAAGAGTCTCTTCAATAAATTGTGCTGGGAAAACTGGATACTCACATGCAGTGAATGAAGGTTGACTCCTATCTTACACCATTCACAAAAATGATTCACAAAAATTGACTTAAAATGGACTAAAGACTTAAATGTCATACCTGAAACTTCCTCCTACAAGAAAACAAAAGGACATTGGTCTTGGCAGCTATATATTTGGATATGATGCCAAAGTCACAGGGAACTAAAGCAAAAATAAACAATTAGGACTACATCAAAGTAAAAAGCTTTTGCACAACAAACTAAATGATAAGCAAAATGAAAACACAACCTTCAGAATAGGAGAAAAGATTTGCAAACCATATATTCAAAATATATAAAGAAATAATACAACTGAATAGTAATCATTATCATCATCATCATCATCACCACCATCATCATTTGATTTTAAAATGGTCAGAAGACCTGAATAGACTGTTTTCCTCAGAAGATATACAAATGGCTAACAGGTGCTTGAAACGATGCTCAACATCACTAATCATTAGGTAAATTCAAATCAAAATCACAATGAGATCTCACTTCACATCTGTTAGAATGGCTACTATCAAAAAGCAAGTGATAACATGTGTTGACAAGAATCAGAAGAAAACGGAACTCTTCTGTACTGTTGATGGGAATGTAAATTGGAACAGCCACTATGGAAAACTGTGCAGAGGCTTTTCAAAAAATTATGACTCAAGAATCCAACTTCTGGGTATATATTCAAAGGAAATGAAATCAGTATCTCAAAAAGACATCTGCACCCCTATGTTTCTTTGCAGTATTGTTCACAATAGCCAAAACATGGAAACCACCTAATTATGGACTGGTGGATAAATGAATCAAGAAAATGTAATACCTATAAAAAAGAATAATATTCAGCCAGAGAAAGAAGGATATCCTGCCATCTGAGACAACATGGATGGACCTTGAGGACCTTATACCAAGTGAAATAAGTCAGAGAAAGACGAATACTGTATGTTCTCATATGGGGAATCTAAAAAAAAAAAGTCAAACCATAGAAACAGAGTAAACTGGTGGTTGCCAAGTAAGTGAGGGAAATGGGAAGATGTAGTTCAAAGGGTACATACAAACTTGCAGTTATCAGGTGAGTTAGTCTTGGGAATCTAACATACAGCCTGATGACTGTAGTTAACAATAGTGCACTATAAAGTGAAATTTGCTAAGATTACCACACACACACGCACACACACACACACACGATAACTAGTGAGGTGATGCATGTTAACTAACATATTTGTGGTAATATTTTCACAATATATATGTATATCAAATAATCACACTGGACACCTTAAACTTACACAATGTTTTTTGTCAACTGTATCTCAATAATGGTGGAAAAAAATTTTTAATGTAAAACAAGAGTAATCTTTTCTAGCCTTATAACAAACTTTTACACATATAAAAAACAAACTTTTATATGAATGGGGTGGCTCATCTGGTTGAGCATTTGACTCTTGGTTTAGGCGCAAGTCTTGATCCCTGGGTCATGGAATCGAGCCCACATCAAGCACCATGCTGAGTGTGGAGCCTACTTAAGAACCTCTCTCTCCTTCTTTCTGCCCTTCCTCAACTCATGCTCTCTCTCTCAAAAAAAAAGCACTTTTAAATTCAAATTCATTGAACTTCTTATTTTGATTTTAATTTCCTACAGGTTTACAGTGAAAAAATCCAATGGATTATATTATTTTCTTTCCTCTGATGTTGCTCTTTCTCTGTAAGTTAGTAAACTGACAATCTGGATTCTATATAAGCCTTGTGATTTGTTAATTATGAGCTTACCCTGTATAAATGGATGTTAATTTTCTGTGTGAGGAAACTCAGCTTCTGAGCTGGTATAGTTCAGGTACAGATATTGTGGATTCTTTATTTTTTTAAAATGTTTTATTTATTTCGAGGAGAGAGAGAGAGACAGCGTGAGCAGGGGAGGGTCAGAGAGAGAGGGAGTCACAGACTGAGACAGGCTCCAGGCTCTGAGCCGGCAGTCAGCACAGAGCCCGACGCGGGGCTCGAACCCACGAACCGCGAGATCATGACCCAAGCGAAAGTCGAACACTTAACCGACTAAGCCACCCAGGCGCCCCT